>LD353197.1:2219-21326 GCA_001465055.1 Ptychodera flava
GGGGGTTGGGCCGGTGTTTTTCGAAACACCGCTGCATCAAAAATAGTGACCCTCCAAAAGTTCATGCACAAAAATTTGTGACCCTCCCCCTTATCCGTGCATGAAAATAAACGACGCTCCCCTGTTACTCAATACCCCCAACAAACCCGCAATGTGTTCAAGACCCCCCTTCTGACTTGCTATACTTTTGAAATCCCCCTCCCGAAAGGAAGGGAAAATGTGGCTGATATAACGCTTTGTCCAAAAAATTTCAAATCATATGTGTCTGATAATTCATGTAAATGTACTTTGCTTGAAGTGGCAGGTAAAAAGTGCATGCGTGTACAAACAATGTAATTTTTAGATTTCATCGATAATGTTGATTCACTATACATGGTAGTTGACTATAAGAAAACTATGAACGTGTATTTTCCAATATAAAACTAGCAATATCTGTTCATCTATAGATGATCAATAACAGATATAAATATACTTGATTAGCATGGGTTGTTTACAAGTGCACATGTGAACAAGATATTTGATTTTGGAATTTCACTCAAAATGTTGATCCATTATACATGGGAGTCTATGACAAAACTGTAAAAAAATTCTTTCACAATTAATAATATGCACTTTTTGTGCATATATGGACCCTGAATAATTGACATAATTGTACTTGATTAGAAGAGGGTGGTAAAACGTGCATCTGTGTACAAGAACTTTGTTTTTGGAATTTCGCATAAAAAGTTCATCCATTATACATTGTAGTCTATGACAAAACTAAGAATAATTGTTTTAAAATACAAAACTTGGCAAATCTGTCTATTTATGTACACTTGATTATTGTTATAAATGTTCATGATTAGACTAGAGTGATTTCAAGTCTATGGTTGTGCAAGAAATTTCATTTTGGCATATCACTGAAATTTTGATTGACTATATATGGCAGTCTATGACAAAACTATTAACTTTTTTTTCCAATACAAAATTAAGTAAATCTGTGCATTTATGTACATCTAATTATTAGTATTAATGTTCATGATTAGACCAGAGAGGTTTCAAGTCCATGGTTGTGCAAGAAATTTGATTTTGGAATTTCACTGAAATGTCGATTCACTATGCAAAGCAGTCTATGATGACACTATGAATATTTTTTTCCAATACAAAACTAAATAAATTTGTGCATTTATGTACACCTAATTATTAGTATTAATGTTCATGATTAGACAAGAGTGGTTTCAAGTCCATTATTGTGCAATAAATTTGATTTTGGAATTTCACTGAAATGTTGATTTACTATACATAGGCTATGAGGAAACTACAAATAACTCATAGGTTATCTGATCCTAAATTTTGATTCAAAAGTTGTTCGACCTGAAGCTTCCAGTTGTTATTGATAACATTTTGCACTATTCTGAATAGTTTGTATTCTGTCAATGTCCTCAAAAAAATTAAAAAAATGTACAGCGACATGAACATTTGACACAGACCTATACCCAATGTATTGCCAATGGGAGAATGATATCAAATAAGTAATCTCCCAAATTGTTATTGAAAGAGTCATAATAGGGGACAGTTATGCACAATAGAGGAGTTGGATAAGTACAAATCATGACAACTTAAATCAATGTGGCTGTTTGGATCATCAATACATTGTTTATTATACCCTTAAACTTGCGCCCAAAGGGCGCGCCGAAAAGGGAAATGGCAGAAAATGAAAGTGCCAGGAGGTATTTTTCTTTATTCAGTATTCCATATTCTTCAATATGTGCACATGCAATTTCAGCTTTGATGCATAAAAAGGTGACCCTCCCCCATAGGCATACACAAAATTTTATGACCCTTCAAAAATGCTTGCGCGAAAAATGGTGACCCACCCCCAAAAAACACCGCCCCCCCCCTGTAATTTGTATCCAGTCCCTTATCGTTAAGACGTTGCCGGTCAGTGATCTAGTGTGATGTCATGGGCAGGTTTGGTTGAACTGCCAGTGTTATTTTTTGTGTCTCTATGAACAGACTTGTCTACGCGACAGGCTCGCCTTGCGCATATTATACCATACTATCATGTTCTATTATGGATTTCCTTGAACATCCCAAGCTCAGGTGTTTGGATTTGCTCGCTACAGCAAATGCATATTAGAAGACAATAAAAATCTATGAACAAATTAAGTGATGTAGGCTCAGCTGAACTGGCTCGAGCAAAACGGCGCTCGAACGCGTTTTTTGCAGGCGAGTAGTGGGTACAGCATTTTCATGTTCACCAGTGAACAACTTGGAAAAGAAAACAGCTGATCGCATAAATCGCCTGTTCGTGCGAGCTTACTTCGTCTGTGACACTCCGTCACGGTGACAGACAGAGATTTAGTTTCACACCGACTTATGACACAAACCTCAAGGCAGGTGTTGAATACGGAGAATACATGTACATAATGACAGTTGTTCCTGTTTGGCCATGAGTACGTGCCTCTCTCTACCTAGATTCTGACCATTACAAATTCTCGCTGACAGCCGTGCTGTCATAAACGACAACGCCTGTCAAGCTCTCTTCAGCTGAAGACGTTGTAAACTTTGCTCGCGGCGTTTAACAGAGTTTTACTCATCGCCTTGTCTCTTAGCAATAAATGACACCTCAGCCAAGCTAACGAGAAAAAATTGTCTATGCCAGCGGATGCGGTAACAAATCATCCGCCCAGTGGCAATCGTTCACTGACAGCAGATAAACTTGACCCACCCATCTGTCAAGAAATCGCTTAAAATCAAGATTTTTTTCTCAATATCACACGTGACTTAAGGAGGTGAGCCCATCCTTGCCTATGAATATTCCTTTCCACCGTGCACAAAGAATCCAACCCCTCCCCCACCCCAGGGGACTGACTCCTTTACCCTGTGCTTGTACATCACCATCGTGAGCAAGCTGAAAGCGCCGTTTGAGTGTGCCCCCTCAACGCACCTCGCAAATGTTTCAATGCACGCAAATATTTTCTGGGTAGGTGCATTTGTTATCATGAAAATACCAGGCAATGAAGACAGAATAAATAAACAAAATGAAAACCAAAAAAAAACCAAGCGAAAACAACGACTTAATCAGACTTTTACTTGACACCGAATGTTCGGAGAGGTTTGTGATCCTGAGAGTTTGTTTTGAGGTTAATTATAAATGAATCTATTATTTATAAATTAGTTTGACTTGACTTGTACCAGCAGGTGTAAAAATTCTTTATTTATATCTGCAATTAAAAAGAAAATGACTCACAAAAATGTATATCAATGTAATACCGGGGTTTCAGCAAATTAAAACAAATAATAAAATGTCACGACGCTGAAAGAATTATTGCTTTGTCTGCAGTTAGATTAGTTTTAAACGCTGTTCGATAAACCGGTTGATAATTTTAAAACTTTGTTATTTCAGGATTGTACGGCGTCATATTTACTCAGCGTAATGGCATATTGCGTATATGTTTGAACAGCACACTCACATGCTGTGGTTGTATTTGCTTCAGACGCAGGAAATTCAGGGGTTTTAAAACTCCATCTTTTAATATAGTCGACTGGGTCATCTCGCATGCAATACGTGAGGTTGGAGAACATATTTCAAAATGAGATCTTTTCCAGCCACTACTAGAAAGTCAAGAATTTTGAACCCAAGCTGTTTTATAAAGCTGTTATCAGGAAAAATATTTTAGATTCATAATCTTACGATGTCATCATATTGTAGACTTGCGCTGGTGTTCGTCGATATTTTGGCGCTACCAATCATTTTTATGGGCGTTTGATTAAAAGTTCAGGGGCGCCGCGTAAAATCCATGCCTTTCTGTTTAAATGTGAATATGACCTTGTGATGACCAAACTTTGTCGTCCATGATGCACCACATGATATAATTTCGTGAGTATGTCCTGTTGTAGTGTCTGGATTCCGGGGAAATGAAGTAATGGGAAAGTGTATCATGTTTTGAATAGTTTTTATTGCCGTGTGAGTTAGCTGGTCGTTGCAAAAATATGTAAAAAAATGTTCCTTGCTACATTTAATGCATATTAAAAATCTACGAACAAATTAAATGTTACAAGGTCAGCTGACCTGGTCCGAACAAAATTTGTCCGAAGAAGTTTTTTGAAGGCGAGTATTTTTTTATTTGCATCTGGTTGGTACAGTGACTGTTTGTTTACCAATCCCGGTCAATGAAGAAGCGGGCTGACAGGGAACATAATTCTGTTGTTTACGCGAGTGAAGATTTCTCTGTGACTCGTGTCACTCCAATCTGAAAACGGCCATTGCCGGAGGAAATTTACTGACTAAGCGTGATTTATGACGCAAAACTCGAGGCGGGCGCTATATGGAGCGTAAATAATGATATTGGTTCCTGTTCGTCCATGAGTTCGCCCTTTTTCCTACCTCAACAATCTCCCAGACCTTTTGCTATCATATACGACAAAGCCGGTCACACTATCCTCCACTCGAAGACGCTCTTACATTGCTCATAACGTTTAACAGAGGTGATTGCTTAGACTCTTAGCAATAAGTGACACCTCTCACCTCTCAACGAGAAAAATTATCCTCGAGCCGCCCGTACTCTTCCCGAGGATAAAGAAATAATCCGCACCCCTGTCGGCACTCGTTCACAGTCATCGGATAAACCCACCTGTCTGCCAAGAAATTGCTCACAACAACCTTTTCTCAATATGAACGTCTTTGCTATCATCTACGGCTTTGTAAGCTGATGCTACCTGCACAACTACCGTCAAGCCACTGTTCTCAATCAAATTCGACATTACAACATGAAGAAGGATTACATCACCGTGTACATCGCTTCTTCTTTGAGGGTATTTAATATACACATCCCGAAAATATTTCCTGTGCACGTTCGCCGTTATTTGTTTTTATGAAAAACCAGGCAAATAAGACAGAAAAATAAACACAATAAAAACAAATAACAAGCAAACACAACGGCCAAATCACACTTATATTGAAATCCAAACGTTGAAAGGAATTTGTGACCCAGACAGTGTTTGTTTTGAAGTTAGTTATGAATGATTTTATTATTCATAAATTAGTCTCACCTGACGTGTGCAAGCAGGGGTAAATATTACATCTGCAATTAAAAAGAAAATGACTCATAAAAATGTATATCAAAGGTAATGCCAGGGACTAAGCAAATTAAAACAAGTACTGAAATGTCACAACGTAAAAAATTATTGTTTTGTACTCTGTTCAATAAACCGCTGGGTAATTTCAAAACGATGTAATTTCAGTAGTGTATGGCAGAATTTTTACCGAGGTTTTTATTTCTAAGGCTTAATTCACAAATACTGGTTAGGGGCGGGGCTAGAGGAATCGGGGGCGGTTAAAATTCTGGGGTAGTAGAAGGAGGACTTGGAAGTTTTGCTAAAAAGGGAGACCTGACAATATTTTGACTCCCTATTATATTTTTCATTTTCAGATTCCATAGTTTGGTAGGTAATTTAATAAAAAATGAACGACACATTTTTTGTCATTGAATGATTCTAATGTTAATAATAATTAAACGAAATCTAGAACATGTTGTCTCATTTTAATACATTTATTACTGAAAAATCTAAAAAAATGTACGAATGCCATTGAATTTTCATATTAAGAAAAAACCAAGTAGACCTTGCAACAGGACAGAAGCTGCAATTACATTTTTCAATATTTCTATGCAATGTATAAAATGCAGGTTTTTTCTGTCTTTCTTCATCATGCTGAAACACAATATTCAGTTTATCAACAAAGGCTCTATATGTAAACACTATTGGTTTATACATGTAATTGATTTGAAGTTCCAGATATTCAAAGTCATTTGTCAATGATACAAATGCACAGTACACATACACAGGCTGTGTTGGCAAGCTGAATACTGGTCAGTTCAACACGCTGAGGGTAGAACAGGGACCAGCATATCTGAAAATAACATTTTTTCCCACCACTATCACAAAGTCACCAATTTTCATCTCGAACTGTTGGATAAAGCTAATATCACGAAAAATATTTGGATTCATAGGCTCAAGGTGTTGTCATATTTTTGGAAATGGAGGTCATCGATAT
Source organism: Ptychodera flava (assembly GCA_001465055.1). Lineage (NCBI taxonomy): Eukaryota > Metazoa > Hemichordata > Enteropneusta > Ptychoderidae > Ptychodera > Ptychodera flava. Next base: position 8,257 of record LD353197.1, read on the forward strand.
TTTGGCGCAACGTGTTTTAAAAGGGGCGTTTTATTAAGTCTTGGGACGCCGCGTAAGATGCTTGCCTTTTTTATTTATGAATTATGACTGCCTTCCGATTTGAATGTACTCATCAAGCCCCTGTAGTTTTCCTCTCCGTACCTGGTCCTTTTTCAATATGCCAGTAGGAGTTACAATTCTTGAAATCACACCTGTCAAAACAAGAACATTAATCAAAGAAATATATTAAACTTAAGCAATATCGGGGTCAAAAAAATTAAATAAATATTTAAAATGACAGGACAAAGGAAGGACTGTTGGGTTGTCGGTTGAGGGTATTTTTCATACTTATTGCTTGCCGTCTCGTCCATATTTCGATTCTCTCTGTTGTCAATGACCTTTTAAGGGTACCAAAGCACACTGTCACAATACAATTGAATTAAAGGGAGATATTTCATGCGGTTTCTTCATTAAGGCGGTAACTTTATCTAGACTGGGTCTGGTTGTATACAATCATGGAATGGCACCAGTAGACGAAATTACTCACACCATGGCCATCTCCAGAAACGCAGCACTTTTGAACATTGCAGATGTTTGCAAAGCATCCGCATGCGCACAGCGCTGGTTAAAACAAGCCATGGTTATTTTTGATCACCTGCAAAGTCAACCAACATTCAACACGTGCACATAGGGTCAGAAAATAATAATTTGAAATGAAATATTTCCCCGCCACTGTTAGTAAGTCACTCATTCTTAGCTGTAAAGTGACGCTATAGCATTCGAAATGTTCCAATACATTCAGGGTACCGTTAAGCGTAAACTTGACACTGGGGTCATTGATCATAGTGGTCATAGCGGATCACGAAAATTTTTGAGGGCGCTTTATCACAAGTCAAGGGGTACCGCGTGACATTGCTTTCTACCTGTTTAAATAGTTGTATGACCTTAAGATGACTCCAAATTATCCCCAGATGACCACACCACATCCAAGGTGAACATTTTTATACCTTACTTGGTAAAAAACAGATACGACGAATATTTATCAAATTGACTCTTTTGATTTTTTAAGAAATACTTTCTTATTCTCACAGACTTCGAGTAAGCAGAGTATTATATAGGACGTTTGGAAATCGGTCAAATATGTACTGTCGGCATTGTAACAAGACTTATCAGGGGCAGCCAAAAAGCTGTTCGTGTAAAATTCTTCGTATGCTATTTCGTGGCGGGCAATGTTTTTTCGTATCAGCTTGCGGGCAGTATTTTCTCACGCGGCGGGAATATTTCATTCTAATCCCCAGTAAGCGATTTCGACAAAAGTCTGGGGGTGGTGAGTCAAAATTTGATCTTTTATAAATTCGATAATACCTAAATCACGCTCCCAACCTCCTATGGGAAAATGACCCTCTGCACCTGTCCACCCCTCTATTGAGATCAATGTCCGCCGACCGGTATGGAAACGAGTCGCACCCCTGTTGTCCTAGTAATCGGACATTCAAGATTCAAGACTTAGACACCTTTGTCTGCAGTTATCAATTTTTCTATTAATCATAAAAGATTTCTCTTGATCATGCCAGTACAGGTAAACATATTTAATTTACAATTTACAAAGAGGAACCCGAATCATATATATCATACTGAAACCAATACTAAGGTTTAAGGAAGTTCAATAAATGTTGAATTGACATGCCAGAAGCAGAACTATTGACTTGTTGATTTTGGATATTTTCGTTTCCTTTGTAATTAAAATAGAGAACGAGATGAACACATATTCTTGTAGTTTTGGAATTTTATGACATATCGATTATTTCGACGCCATTGTGCAATAGGGTACCATAAAATAACGCCATATACTTATTGCATGAGTGTGTCGTCATGTCTACATTTTGATTCTATGCTGCCAACGAACATTAGGGGACAAAAGCACATTCCCACAAGTGAATTGTAAAAAATATTCGAAAAACTGCCATCAGACAGTTTCTTTATTCAGGTGGGCGCAAGTCTACAGGCTGCACTTGGTGTAAGATACCCCCCCTCCCACCCCACAGAATCCACGTAAAGATATAATTCTCATTATTTCCTGAAATCTCTCAGCGTCGTCGGACATTGTGCAGCTGTTCAAAAAGTATCCACATATGCAGGATTGGGTTCAGACACACAGTCGATTCAATGGTTGAAACCTCGATCTGTTTATCTTTTTATGATCACCGATATCGATGAGGTCACCTCATATTCGACACAGGGTCCTACAAGGCACTCACATTCAACACATACACAGAGAAAATAGGAAAATAAGATTTTGAAATGAAATATTTCCCCGTCACTGGTACTTAGTCAATCATTCATAGCACTAATTTTATGGTGACGTTATAACGTTCGAAATGTTTCAATGCATTCTGGGTGCCGTTAAGCGTAAACTTGAGATTGGAGTCATTGATCTTAGGGGGATCACGAATATTTTCGAAGCCCTGTTATCACAAGTCAAGGGGTACTGCGTAACATTGCTATCTACCTGTTTAAATAGTTGTGTGACCTTCAGATGACTCCAATTTATACCCAGGTGACCACACCACATCCAATGTGAACATTTTGTTTTCACTTTACTTGAAAAAATAGACATGACGAATATTTAGAAAATGGACTTTTTCGATTTTTTAAATAATACTTTCTTATTCTCGCAGACTTGAGTAAGCAGAGTATTATATAGGACGTTTGGAAATCGCACAAATATGTATTGTCGGCATTTTAACAAGACTTATCAGGGGCAGCCAAAAAGCTATTCGTGTAAAACTCTTCGTATGCTATTTCTTGGTGGATGGGCAAATATTTTTCGTATCAGTTGCTTGGAAGCATTTTCTCACGCAGACGGAAATTTTTCATTCTAATCCCCAGTAAGCGATTTAGACAAAAGTCAAGGGTAGTGGCAAGTAAAAGTTTGATCTCTTTTAATTTGATAACATCCAAATCACACTCCCTGCCTTCTATGGTGAAATGACCCTCTGCCAATGTCTGCCCCCCTATTAAGAACAATATCCCGGTAAGGAAACGATTCGCACTCACCGCACCCCATAGTCGTTCCCAGCTCAACATTCTGATACGCCTACTCGCCTACCAATATTTACGAACAAGCCTGTAATTTCGCGCGTCCAACTTTTGCTAAACGCCCCAGATATAGGAAGCCAGGGCATTCTATAGTAAAAAAAATTCGCCGGTTGACCATTGTCAACACGCTTGACATGTTCTCATTCCAACAAGTGGTTACGCTATAGCGATGATATTCAGCTACTTGTTTGAGTGTGACTTTACGTGCAACATTTCCATGGACATACATATGTGTGTCTTTGTTGCCATTAGCAACCAGGCAAAGAAGCCAAATGAGAATAAACACAATGTAAACACATACATCGGCCATGTGGTACTTGTACAAGGCATCGAACATTTAAACGGATTCAATACCCAGACAGCTTTGTCTGCAGTTATCAACGTTTCTATTAATCATAAAAGATCTCTTTGATCATGCCGGTACGGGTAAATATATTTGACTTACAATTAACAAACAGGAACCTTAATCGTATAATACATATTAAAACTAATACTATGGTCTAAACAATGTCAATAGATAATTACATGAAAGGACAGGAGCAGGGCTATTTTCGATATTTTCATTCCCCTTTTTCCTCAAAACAGAGAACAAGATGAAGACATATTCTTTTAGTTTTGGAAATTTATGATATTTCGATTATTTATCATCGTTAAACCACTTAGTGCATTAGTGTGTAGTCATGTCTACATTTTGATTCAATATTGCCGACGAAAAGGGGGGAACAAAAACACACTCTCAAGTGAAATTAAAAAAAAAATATTTGAAATACGGTCAGACAGTTTCTTCATTCAGGTGGGCTCAAGTCTACAGGCTGACTTTGGTATAGGATTCCCCCAACAGAATGAGACATAAAGATTTAATTCTCGTTATCTCCTGAAAACTCTCAGCGCTCTCGGACATTATGCAGCTATTAAAAAAGTATCCACATATGTAGGATTCGGGTTCGCACACGCAGTCGATTCAATGATGATACCTCGAACTTTTTTATCTTTTTATGATCACCGATGAGGTCAACTCACATTCGACACTCACATTGGTATCACAAACCAATATTTTAAGATGACATATTTTCTCGACTGTAGCAAAAGGGCACACGGCACACATTCGCACCCATCGCACCCCCAGCTCAGCCTTCTAATACGCCTACTAGCCTACCAATATTTACGAACAAGCCTGTAATTTCGCACACACAACTTTTGTTAAACGCTCCAGATGTAGGAAGCTAGGGCCCTCTATAGTGAACAAAATTCGCCGGTTTACCATTGTCAACACGCTTGACATGCTCTCATTCCAACAAGTGGTTACGCTATAGCGATGATATTCAGCTACTTCTTAGAGTGTGACTTCACGTGCAGTATTTCCATGGACACACGTATGTGTATATTTGTTGCCATTGGCAACCAGGCAAAGAAGCCGAATGAGAATAAACACAATGTAAACACATACATTGGTCCTGTCGGACTTGTACCAGACATCGAACATTAAAACAGATTCGAGACTTACACAGTTTTGTCTGCAGTTATCAACTATTCTATTAATCATAAAAGATTTCTCTTGATTATGCCGGTACGTGTAAACATATTTGACTTACAGTTGACAAATAGGAACTGAATCATATAATACATATTAAAACTAATACTATGGTTTAAAGAATGTCAATAGATATTTACATGAAAGGACAAGAGCAGGGCTATTTTCGATATTTTCGTTCCCCTTTCTAATTAAAACAGAGAACAAGATGAAGACATATTCTTGTCGTTTAGGAAATTTATGATATATCAATTATTTTGACGCCATTGTGCAACAAAGTACCTGAAAATAACACCACTTTGTGCATAAGTGTGTAGTCATGTCTAAATTTTGATTTTACAGCTTCCAACGAACCTGAGGGAACTGAAACACATTCTCATGTGAAATTAAAAAAAAATATTCGAAATATGGTCAGGCAGTTTCTTCATTAAGGTGGGCGTAAGTCTACAGGCAACGCTTGGTATAAGTACCCCACACAGAATGACACTTTAAGATATAACTCTCATTATTTCCTGAAAACCCTCAGTGCCTTCGGATTTTGTGCAGCTGTTTAAAAAGTATCCACAGGATTGGGGTTCGGACACACAGTCGATTCGATGGTTGAAACCTCGATCTGTTTATCTTTTTATGATCACCGATGAGGTCAACTCACATTCGACACTTAGTATCACAAACCAATATTTTAAGATGGCATATTTTCTCGATTCTAGCAAAAGGTCACACGACACTAACTTTATGGTGATGCTGATATCATATGTAACGTTTCAGTCTATTTAGGCTGCTGCTGCTGTCATAAGCTTCCAAAACAACAATAATATGTTTTTTTTAAATCTCGTCTCTGTTTTAATTTAAAAAGGAAAGAAAAGTCAATAGTTCTGCTTCTGTCCTGTCATTTCAATTTTTATTGAACTTAGTTAAACCTGCAGTTTTCCTGTCAGCTGTCAGATCCACTTAAGTTTTTCTTTTTAATTAGAAAGACAAAAAAACAGTAGACGATAAAATATACGAACTCTCCAAATTTCTGTGTCACATTGTTTGGTGCTTGAACCCGTGGACACCTGTGAAATCATTGTCAATTTTGACATTTTTATCTCTTAGTGTTCATGCTGTCTCATCTGCACTAGTTTTAAATATTTTTGGATTATTGTGTACCACAAATAACTTTCAGTCTTAACTCTAATTCAATGATCACAAATATTTAGACAAACGGGCTTTGTTGACCAACTGAATATTTTTTTTCAGCATGCTGTAGAGAGACATAAAGAAACTGTATTTGATACATTGCATAAAAGTATTGAAAATAATATCAACAGTTGCAGTTCCTGCCGCGCCCCATTGCAAGGCCAACTTGTTGTTTTTACTAAAATTTAATGGTATTCATACATTTTTACATTTTTTTTGAGATTACAATCAGAAAATGCGACACAACAGTTCTAGATATTGTCTAATTATTACAAACATTAGAACATTGGATGACTTCAAAATGTTGGGAGCCAAAATATTTTCAGTTCCCACTATACGCAGAGCAAAACTTTCAAGTCCCTCTCGATTACCCCAGAATTTTCGAATCCCCCTGAGTTCCTCCAGCCCCCTCCCCCTCACCATTTTTGAACGCGGCCTAAGTCAACGGCTGAAGACTTTAGCTGAGATTCCCGGATGTTGCCATGAACAGGGTACAAGTGTCTGAGAAACAGCGTTTTCGGACTTTGCAAAACATTTTAAGGGCGATAGCTTCACAAGCAACAATTTAGAAGGGCCTAATAAGGCATATTTGATGGCCAGCTTATCAACCATCAATAATGCAGTGGAGATACAGCGATTTCAATGGTAGGAGCGAGTAAAATAGGTTTTCATAGCCGTGTAGAGAGGACTGGCCACCCTCCCCTTTTATATACTCCTAGTATATTGGACGCCCAAGCCGGCCGCCCATGTCACACATAACTCATACACATACAGTGATTTTATCGAGTGCTGCTCTGCAGAAAGGAAGCTCAATCCTGATGAAATACTAACTCGGTTATATAAGACCAATATTCATAATTACGATTTATTATTTTTAATAATTATGAAAATAATATCTTATTTTAGACTATTCATTTCCAGTTGGCCTGTGCAAGGTAAAGTTGACAGCGTCCATTGCAGGATGCCCGCGTGTTCGCCTTTCACGTTTGGGAGGAAATTTATCGCTGTATTCAGAATGTCTTTTCAAAAGTTGATGCATCAAAAGCTAAGAGTCTGTAAATTTCATAGCAGTAGCTTCATTGTTGTTTCTAACTTTTAGCTGAGATATCAGCCGTGCGTATACTGGTCCTGGTCGTTCATGACTCGGGCGTACACCGCTGTTTAGGGAGCCGTCATTATTTAAGGCCTGGGGATCGGAGGAATTACATTAGAAACTCCGAAATTTTGAGTGACACCCAGCCAACCATGATGAATTTGAGTAACCCCCACTCTCTCTGACACGGAAATTTTGGCTTACCTTCGCCCAAGTAACATAATGTAGAAATAAAAGCTCACCCAATAACCAGTCTTCGACCATATAGTATTGTTTAATTTGGATGGGTAGCATGTCATCATAGTATGGTTAAATGTCCAAATGGTTGTTGAAATCAAGTCAATTAAAGTATATATTTATGTGATAATACAAAGGATGAATTCACAACAGTTCAGTTTTGTCCTAGATCCTGTGCACTTATAATGATATCTGTCGAGAACATTTCTCCATGACCCAGCCTCTCCTTCCACCTCTGGTAACAACTGTAGAAAACTACTGTGTGACATCGATATCACCACTGTCGATCCTCATCTTCACTGTCGCTGGTGCCATTGAGTACATAAACAACGATATCATTCTCATCGTCACTATCTTCTGTTTCATAATCAGTATTGCTGGTAGTGGCAGCTACTTGCAGTTTTTTGCCTGGATTCACATAATTAATATTTATTATTCTGTTAAAGTATGTTATTTGCTTTTTATTTAACATGATAAGAGTAAAATATACATTATCAAATAATCATTATGTCACTGAGGACAAAACAAGTAAGACAAAAAAACAAAACATTTTGAGCACCCCCTTGTAGCTTTCAATTTTTGAATGACCCCCAGGCCGTAAAGATTGACGGTTTCCTTACTTGCTGCCAAAGGCCATCGCGTTCATTGTATTAGACAGCCTGCCATGCATTGCCAAAATATGTTGCTTCGATTTTGCAACAATCAGCTGAATTTTATTACTCCAAGTTACTCATTTTTGATAGTTATTTGCCTACATAGGTGAGCCAAGTGTATACAGTGTCGGTACCGGGAATTCTTGAGTGATCCACTGCAAGGTGCGCATCGGCCACTGCCGACTGCACTATAATATAACGCGCACACTGTACCACAATCGGATGTTTAGCCTCCTCTGCCAAAGTTCTGTATCCTCTGAAACACAGTAGGAGTACTTATCTAGTCTGGATTTCGCGTGGTCACGGGAAGTCTAGTTTTAACTGATAGTGTTTGAATCTGTTGAAATGTCGAGGCTCGACTTTCATTTTTATAGCACAATATTTATTATTTATTTTATTTATTTTAAATCAGGATTTGTAAACTACATCCCATATAACACTAAAAAAAAAATCACGTAGACACCTATCTAACAGAACAACAAAACACAGACCATTGGAACTATAAAAAGAAAGAAAAAGGAGGTTAAAAAACAGGGAAGAAAAAGGTACAAAGCGCAATCAGAGTTAAAGCTTCTGTGTTAAAAAGACCAGGTAGATACAACTACCGGTGTAAAAGATACATGGTCTTTCTGTAAGACTCATGAAACTTTGAGAATACAAATACGTCGGAGCTCACTATTTTCCTCAAGATCCTATTGTTACTATTATGCAGTCTTACGGAGAATTTATACAATAGGTTCCGTCTGAGAGAGTTGAAAGATGGAACATTGTTTGATACAAGCATCCCTCTAGCACTGCAATCCCGTGGTAGACTCAGGAGAATACGAAAGGCATTATTAAAAGCCACTCTTATATTGTGCATATTCTTTACACTATATTGCCACCATAATTGAGAACAATACATATTAGTGCAATACGAGCGAAACAACGAAACCTTCACCTGATTATTACAATGTGCAAAATTGCGAATCAGTGAATTTGCCTGGCCATAGAATTTACGCACTTGTCCCGTAATATCAGCGTCGTCTGTCAATTTTTCTGAGAACACATAACCTAGATATTTGTGTTGGGATGCAACATTTAAGATCTTACCCCCTAAATAAATTGGTGGGACCTTATCTATACCAAGACCAAATTTACGTGGAATGAAATACATGCATTCTGATTTTTTTGGATGAAAAACAATATCATGTTCGATACCGTATGTTTCACAAAGATACACTAAATTACGCAGCCCACCGACTGATGGGCACATTAAAGCAATGTTATCTGCATACATGAGATGATTAACAATAAGACCGCCGATGTTACTACCTTTTTTTAAAGTTTTCAAACGAAGACTCAAATCATCCATATAAATATTAAATAAATATGGAGATAAAATACTGCCTTGACGGACACCATTTTTCACAGTAAAAAGTGAGGAAAAGGATTTTCCCCATCTTACACAAAAAGACTGTGTTCGATACCAAAACATTATTATTCGAATTACATACCAGGGCACATTTCTGTCTATAAGTTTTTTAAACAAGGACCAGTGGTTGGCGCGATCAAAAGTTTTGGTGGCGTCTAGAAAGCATACATAGACTGGACTGTTTAAATGGGTGTAAGAAAATGATTTCTTTCATGGCATATATACAGAAGTCAGTAGAATGACCATGTTTGATACCAAATTGAAAATCTGTAGTGTACAGGTAATCTTTACAACGCTCTAAAATAATAAACTCAGAGATCTTTGATGTTACTGTAGCAATCGCAATAGGCCTATAATTGTCTTTACTAGACACATCTCGAGTGTTATCTTTAACTAGGGGGACAAGGATATTTCTCATAAGATTGGCTGGAAGGTAGCCATGAGTAAGCATCGCAGGAAAAGATAATGCAAGCATGACATGCAGGCGTTTGTTGGCATATTTAAAATGTTCAGCTGATAGAAGATCATGACCAGATGTTTTACCAACGGGCAACTTTGAAATTGCTTCCTCGATATCGGTTGGAGAGATAATGAGTTCTATCATGAATTTGCCCTGTACATCCCACACTCAGACGCCGTTCAGTTATAACATATATATTAGGATATGGTGAATCATGCTGAGTGCAAAGTGACGGCTCGTTGGTACACTACTCAGGGGGCAGCTGCTGAGTTCAGGATGTCTCTAAACTCCTGCTAGCCGAGAGTGGATTATATTTCCTGAAGTAGTGTCTAGCTCCATTGGAAATATATGACAGGAAGTGCGCCTTAAAGTGTGTGTCTTTGATTTTCATAATATTGTCCACATAGTTTTCATCCGTGTTTTATGTACAACAAGTCATCGTTGATGACACAGTCCCCACTTGTACTTTGATTACAATTCCTCAGAGAGAATAGAGTCCTCTTCAATAATTAGGTCTGTGATAAAAATACTTTGATACAGATGGCGCTCAATGGCCAAGAATGAGTGCAATGGTGATGAAAACATAAAACCAATGTAGGCTGCCATCCTTATTACAGAAGGTCATTAAATGAGTAAACAAGGAATTAATAGACAGAATGTTGCCAAACACTTTTGCATACTATCCTAACACTAACAGATTATAGCAGTAGCATATTTCATAAAGTTTGATGCAGTATTTACCACACTATGAGATCAACATCTTTATCAAGTTTCATCAAATTTGACGCAGTATTTGTGGATATATCACTCTAATTAGGAAAGTTTTTTTTCATATGCAATAACAAATTAATGAAAGTGACACTGATAAATGTCTTTTTAAATGTTAAGGCAATGTGAGCTTAACATCTGTACCAAGTTTCATGAAATTTGATGCAGTATTTCTTGACATATCAGCCTAATTACGAAACTTCAATAATTGACATGATACTGCTACATGACGTGAAAAAAAAATGACGAGCATACGCATGAAATAGGTCAATGTCCTTTTACCAACTTTGAATGATATTGGTGGAAATATGTCTGAGTTATGGCTCTGTACGTGAGAAAATCGTAACAAAATCGCCGCCATGCAGCCACGTTTAATCTTACTGTCTACAACATCAACATGCATATGTATGACATAAGTCAATGTCCATGTACCAACTTTGACTAAAATCAGTTGAGACTTGCCAGAGTTACGGCTCTCGATATGAAAAAAAACCATACCAATTTGCCACCATGTGGTCATATTGGATCATATCGTGAAACAAATACATATGTATAACATAAGTCAATGTCCTTGTACCAACTTTGAATAAATTTTCTTGATACTTGTCTTAGTTATGGTTCCGGACGTGAAAAAATCGTAACAAATGGCCACACGGCGGCCATATTGAATAATATCACAAAACAAATCAATGTGCATATGTGTGACATAGGTCAATGTCCTTATACCAATTTGAATAAAATCGGTCGAGACGTGCCCGAGTTTTGGCTAAGGACGTGAAAAACTTGTAACAAAATGGCTGCCATGTATTCATATGGGATCATATCATGAAAAAAATTGACTTGCATATGTATGACATTGGTTAATGTCCTCGTACCAACTTTGAATAAAATCGGTTGAGATATGCCTGAGTTATGGCTCTGTACATGAAAAAATCGAAACAAAATGGCTGCACGACAGCCATATTGGATCGTATCACAAAATAAATTGATGTGCATATGTATGACATAAGTTAATGTCCTTGTACCAATTTTGAATAAAATCGGTTGAATCATGTCTGAGTTATGGCTCTGTACATGAAATAGTCGTAATAAACTGGCCGCATGGTGGCCATATTGGATTGTATCACAAAAACAAATCAACGTGCATATGTATGACATATGAAGTAATCCTTGTACCAAGTTTGAATGAAATCGCTCCAGGCATCTCTGAGATATCTGCGTGAACGGATGGACAGACGCATGCACGGACATGACCAAACCTATGAGCCCCCTCGGACTGTGTCCGTGGGGACTTACTATCATAACTTGCCATCGTATCACTTCGAGGTCTCACTTTCAAGCTGGTCAAAATACTCGTGTTGACGTTATAAAGTGTTGACCCACTTTCTTGCTGTAATGGTTGACTTATCCAAGGACATTGACATTGAGGTCTAGCAATGGGCGAGGAGGCCAGGAAAGTATGTTGACATCTATCAATAACCGTCAAACGGCCGGAGAAGCCGCTAACCGATTAGATGGTGTTATTCAAAGTCAACGTTTTTGCATAAGTAATAGAAATATTAAAAATTGTAATTTCTAAAGGGGCAGGCAGTATGCCTCATCGTAGATCTGATGTATGATTTTCACACTTCGTAGCAAAGCCTTGCTAGAAGGTCATTGCAAGTCCATAAAGGCGGAGCCTCCCTTTATAAGGACGCCAAGGTATGGCGGTGTTCATTGTGTGAGTGGACACCAAACAGACAACACGCGGGCACACGCTCCAGAAAATGCCACTTTTTTGTTTTCCCCATCCGCAAAAACACAGACAGACTGCCAAGCGGTCAGAACGAAGTTGCTGCCGATCGAACCCTGTGGTTATATTCAAAGTCTTATACGACTAGAAGACAATTTTTAGGAAATTCGAGCGTTTGTGGTGGGGAATCAATGACCTTGGCCATTTGAACCGACCGTGAATCAAAAGCTTGCATACACTCTGTTTGCAGGATTAGCAAAATGCGACAAAGGTTGAGATCAGTTTGTGTAATCAGTGTTATAGAACTCAAACATCGTACTGGCCAAGTGTTTGACCGGGAGGAGAACTCCACTAATGCGAGAACCTGGGATTGAAAAGTGCGGCTTTAACAATATAACAATCAGCACGGTCATGAAGAGTGACAGACATAGAGCTGATAAAATTAACTTTGTGTCCTGTTACAATTATTAGAAATGTTTTGATCTCGTTTCTTATTCATTCCGCCCTATTCTCGAACTTTGGTTCGAAGATGGTCACCATGCACCGTTTTATGATCTCCGCGCTACACACGATTTCAGCAATGAATAGTGTACACAAAACTTAAGCTTATTGCTATATCAATTCCAACATTTTGACGAAAATGTGATTTTTAAAAATCTCATATGTTCCTTAATCTCGCGAGACGGATGAAAGTACACGTCGATCCACCACTCCCGTTTTTGTAGATCTTTAGGTTCAAGTGATAAACAACAATACAAATTAAAATTTAATAGTATCATGGCATTTGTAGCATTTTTATATTCTATCTTCGGCATTGTTCGGTAAGTCGAGTGGAGAGGCTCTTCAAGTAGGTATCTGCTAAAGTGCGGGCTGCGGGTTGCGGGCTGCGGGTTGCGGGTTGCGGGCTGCGGGCTGCGGGTTT
>LD353198.1:0-10158 GCA_001465055.1 Ptychodera flava
GGTCTAACGCCCCAGCTATAAGATTGGAAATGGGGATTTATCTCTCATGTTATTCAAACTGAACATCGAGGAGAAAAAGATAAACCCCCCCCCCAAAAAAAAAACCCAAACAAACAAACAAAACACGGAAACGTAACTTGTAATATACAGTATGTGGTGGTCACCCCCAAAGAGCGTAATCTGGTACACTTTCAAAGACCAACCACGTTTATTTATAATTTCCCCCCTTACATAACAATGTCATTGGACAACTAAACTTTGAAAAAAAACACACTTATTAAATTTCATTGCATGATTGATCAAGGGAGAAATTACAATTTGAAAAAAAATGCTTGTGTATGAGTATGTACAAAATTTTCAACAATTGCTTGACCAAGACGGACCAACAATGGGCTGTACTTCCAACTATATATGAATCTAACACTTATTAGGCCAAAAAAAAATATATGCTATTCCGATTACATGGTTTTCAAAAATAGGGTAGGTAGGTAGAGAAATTTTTTTTTTTTCAATTTTTTTTTTGTTATTTCTCTATGTGCATTTTGTACGCGTTCAAACAAACTACCAGTGAACAATTTCCTCATGAAACGCACTCAAATTGAATACCAATATATTAAAAAAAAATATTCATCAGTAGAATTGAAGTGTGTGGTTTATTAGACTGCCAAGGAAATTGATGTGGCTGAATAACAATTCCTTGACAGGAAACTGAACTGTTTATCCACAGGTAAATCCTCAGCTTTTTGCAGTCACTCGCAAGAAAAAACGCACATACTTTACATTGAAGTTGTTTGTAGCCTCGCCAACATGTATATTTGTCTAATGAATTACTCACGTCACACGTCGGTCCAACCATGTAATCGCATGAAGGTCGTTGTATTTGCTGTGAATAGGAAAAAATAGATAGATTAAGTGACAAGTACTTTCGACCAACTTCAAATCATACAATCTCTCTTTAACTTACAAAAACAAAAACAAACAGAAAAGGTTGTCATTTCCCCATTAATCACTTGAATGCGAGACTAAAGGAAAACCGTTGGATGCGTTTTGCCACGGATTTTCCGAAACACCCTGTAAAATTGAATCTTTTATTACTCACGTGGTAAAAGTTGGGTTCCGCCATATATTGATATGTAGGAGTCTGTATTTGCTGAGAAAATAGAGAGATATGGTGATCTGATGATTATATATATATGGTATGTTAGAGAATCTGTTTTATGTATCACAATATGCCTAAGTATTTTTTATTAATAAGCAATGTATATTCACAAGTAACTTTAATACGTTTTGTCTGTTATAGACTGAAAAAAAATACCAACCTCGACGTCAAAGTTCTCAAAGTCGGGAAATTCATGGTCGCAACTACTCTCAGATACTGGTTGAAACTCACGTTCGCAACTACTCTCAGATACTGGTTGAAACTCACGTTCGCAAATACTCTCAGATACTGGTTGCTAATGGATATAATTAAAGAGACAATTGTCAATCCCTGGTTATCGCATTATCTCTCTTATTGACAAAGTATGCTTGCCTTGTGTCAGTCCTTTGTGTTCCATAGTAATTGTTATCAAGATAATGAGTTTGCTTTTAGATAAAGTTGATAAAGAACATGCTCCTTTAAACGCATTGGTAAGATGTCTTTATTTTTAGAATACAAAATATCTAAAGTATCCTTCATGACACGAGTCCTGTAATTTACTTCCGGACGAATAGTTCCAGTAAAAAAAAGTAATCCTTTCTGCATTTTTTGAGAGCGCAATTGAAAGTTTAAAGGATCAGCACTGCCCTTTGAGTATTTTTGTAAAACACAAATCAAGGATGTTCGAACAATTCGCATATAATAATGAAAATAAATAAACAGCCGCTCATCTATTTTGGGTTTTGCTCATTAAAAAAAAATCATCATATTCTACATCAATATTGTATATTTTCCGCATCAATATGTTAAATCTGCAACATATCTTGACCGTAATAATGAGTTTTACCCATTTGTTATTTTAGGCGACTGAAGCCGTATGTTGTGGGTTCGAATCCGATTGAAAACTAGCCGTATTACTTCTGATATTTGCCATGCATGACTCACGAACCACGAAGTAGATAAGGGAAGCCCAAAAATAAATGAGCGGGTATTATTATAACAATAAATATATTAACCCAGTATACTGATGGTGCAAATCTCGTGCTCTGATCGCAATTCTCCAATGGGAGCGAATAAATTTCAAAAGTGGCAGAATTGTCTCGTGTTTACACTATCATATACAAATAAGCTTACCACAGAACAGAGTATTTGGTACAAAGATGACGGAGGAAATTAAGTCAGTACTCCCCGCGTTAATCGAGTCTCGAGTCTCATGCATGCCGTGTAAACCCAACGATATCAAGCGGCAAAACCTCTGCTTTATTCCAAAACTATACGTTCCATGTGCCAATACATGTACAGATCGTTAATAAAACCGACTAAATATGTCCAAAACATAGCCCTTTGTGCGCACCATAGCAGGGTTCATCTGAGGTCAATGTATTGATATGTAAATCTTTGTATTCATAAGTAGCAAGATTATAAAATTTGCGTCCCCAATGGTTTTGAAAAGAAAATTTCTGTGTGGTTTATTGCTCAATTAATACTATCAATACTTACCACGTGATCTTGTAATATCTTAAATACAGTGTCGATATCTTCCTGTAATTAACAAATAAATAACACACACTCATGAGTATTAGATGTGAAATTTGAGGGGGACAGTATTCTCTTTTAACATTAATGTTTACCACTTCACGACAGTTATGAAAATTCCTAACTCGCTATTTTTTTTTTATCTCTTGGGGCATAGGCCTATACATTGTATGTTATGTGCATCATGAACACACGATGAATCACGTTTGTTTGTGTTCATTCCGTGAGCATTGTGCTGACGCGATCGACATAACGACATTTGAAAGGATAAATTGTGTATTTCAACGAAAAGGTTCTGCTGTTATCGACTCCAGTTTGCATCAGGTTGGCTAGCTTGTCACTTCACTAGACGCGTACGCGATCAAACACCGTACCGCGCTGTTAGCGAGCGGCCGTGATATCATATGACGTCACATGAAAGAAAAGTACAACTGAACGCTAGCGGCGCACTCCATCTGCGCGAGACGATCAGACGACAATTTCTGGCCGAGTGCACTCATTTTTATGGAAATCCGGTCACGACATGCGACATGCGACCTGCGACTTCAAAACTGCGACCTGCGTCCTGCGAGTTTGAAACATGCGACCTGCGACTTCGGGCATTTAGACCTAGGCGTAACCTGCGACTTCACAACAGCGACCTGCGTCCTGCGTGTTTGTCAAACTGCGACCTGCAACTTCACAACTGCTGGTTTAACAACGGGGAATCAGAATTTTTTTTTAATTTTGTCTCCATTTTATGCCACAACTTATCGTATAAAACCAAGATGCAATCAGTCATCGAATTGGTACTACAATCAACCACACTCAAAAGATTGCTGAGCAATACAGAAAACATCATCTGGCAAAGAAAATCAAAAACTGAGAGAGCTGCCATACAAGTAATCAAAGTTGGCGGCATGAATTAAATAAACAAATACTCTCCTCAAACCAAACCAATTTCAAAGGCCGTTTACAGCAAATATTGTTAACGAAACCATGAAACCTGGGAATGGCTAAACATAGAGAAATAAGATGTATTTCTTGAAACAGCCTTTCGGCCAGGGCAGACAACTGTAGAATATCACCCGACACCTACAAGTTAACAACCGACACCTACAACTTATAAGCCGACACCTACAACTACAGCTAGCTCACTGGCCCGGCAGCGGCAGCGCTGTTCATTTGGAAGCGCCTGCGCGCTTTGATTGTACTCGATGCCGCTGGCGACAACTCTTGTCAATTCCAGCGGCGCCTACAACAGTGGTTTGTTCATTAGTAAACGCATGCGCACTAAGTTGTACCAAAATCCGCTGGCGACAACTCTGGGCACTGCTTGCAGCGGCGGCGACAGTGCTGCTCATTGGTAGGCGCATGCGCATTTACCTTATACCAGTACCGCTGGCGACAACAAAGATGATATGAACGCGAAATGCTGTTCCTTACGAAAAATGTTTACGATCCCTGAGGCCGTAAGTACCAAATGCTGCCGGCGGAAACGCGAGCGTCAAAGGGCGACTCTATCAACTTTTGTAACAACCATGGATGTAAAAAAGTAGGGGGCTGCGTCTCGCCATAAGCTTTCCCCACACAAACAAAACATCACCGTTCACACTAATCCAAACTTCTCTACAAATATCCAAAGCGAAACAAACATTTTTATTAACACACACAATCGGATAAGAAATATGTAGGAACACATTTTCGAAACGAATCAAACACAGACTCGACACAAAAACATTAGGACGGTTACGTGGAGAGCCACTTTCACATGATTCTTAGAATAAAGGGAATTCCACATAATTCATGCTGTTGGAAATACTGTCCGCTCATAAACAAGACAATAAACTCAATATCTGTGCATCTATTACAACGTTCTGGAATAATAATAATACGACCTTCCTACCTGGTTTAGTTGCCACAAGCCTGTGGTAGACATGATTCCCGCGAACCCTTCAGAGACAATGATATTAAAAGGGTCTTGATTGTCCGAGACGAGAACCTCATTTTATACCTTAAGTTGTGAACAGGCGGGCGGGGCCTCGTCCAAAAAGCATCGCCCATAAATTTCGTTATTCAAATAATAATACTGCTCCAGGAACGCTTCCCTGGAAGATCATAGTACGGTATCAGTTCATTTAAAATCTGTATGGGGAAAAGTCATGATGTTGTATCTGACCAACATCTCCTTGTCACAGGCGAAATATGAACAATTTTTGAGACAACGTTTTACGGGAGCGGTATGTACAGTTTTAAAATGGTCTAGGATTTCGAATAACGGATTTAATTTAAAAAATCACTCTGTAAAATGACAGTTAAGTTTGTTTTCTTATGTTTGAATTCAGCTTACAATTTCAAGACTTGATCAAATATCTTATTCTGCGGCGTTGGCCATATTAGTGGCGGCTCGCTTGAAGGGAAAAACTCTCAAGGAAGACACGCACATCGTTTGGCGACTGGTCCGAATTATTTGTAACGTTGCAGATTTGACAGTGTTTTTGGAAGGTATTTATATTTTGATTTACCACCAAAATTGTTCCGGACGACACAGAATAATCTGAAGGCTTGCATGCCTGATGTCAGTGATACAACTACCCATCATTTTATTTTCCATTTTGAAAAACTGACAAATTTAAGTTGCTGTAACGAAAATATATCTTCCAACTCATGCCAATGAGATGTTATACGAAACAATTCGTTGAATGATAGTAATTTATTCCATTATTCATTAATTTACAGAAGCTGAATAGGACGGGGACAAATTATATATGGACTATGTTTTGTCTGGAATATATAAAATAATATCGTTCTCTGACCGTCTCCCGTACAATTTTATGTAATGATTATAACAGTGAAAGTGAAAGTGTAATAAAAATTCTTTTGGGATCTTTTACAAAAGTGTCTCTGTTTCATTAATCCGCCAGTTTTTTATCTTTTGGCCATTGCAAGAATTTTGATTCTGAATGAGAACGATGCATAGAGATGCATAGAGATACAACGCTTAGCCCTGCCATTATACAACTTTTCACAATGGATTTATTGCAAGATGACGACCGTGTCGTTCACTATCAACGGTCTGATCTCAAGCCTCAGTCTAAACTCTCTACAAAGTTCAGAAAGTTAAATGCATCTTCAAACTTATTACATAATTACAAAAGTTATCACGTGGTAATTTTCCCGCCAAGTCTTTGATTGTTTCTTAAGATTAAATAAGATCACACCATGGAATATCTCATTCTCGATTGTTCTCATTGAAATCTTAACAATAATCAATTAAACTATCACACTATCTCCTATCTGATTCTCGTACGATCTGAGTCAATGAACTTCACACGCCTTGGCCACGTGAGGGACGCTTCAAGATATAATCTCTACATGAGGGGCGTTACAAAGACACCGCATTTTCGCTTCAAAAACGACGGCCATCTAGCGATACCGCGGTAAAGACGCTAAATTTTCAAACTAATTTTAAGAGCCACTGTGTATTTTCTAGTAAACTCATTTTCACGCCTACGACATTTTAATGCGAAGTGGTATTTTTTTTACGAATTTTCATTAGTTCTACGCATGAATTTTTTGATCGAAAAATTGATGCTTTGTAAAGTTTTGGTCAAACATCAAATGTATTCACTTTTCCCCGGACGTTTTTTGATGAAAGTCATATGGTCAATCCGGTCAATGTAGTATCGTTCGACTCTTAATGGTACGATATGTGTCAAACTGTCATCCGACCCCTATCGACCCCTAGCGTTTTCACGTAATTGGTACTTTTAGCGAATTTCTAAAATGTGGACGCCTTATGTAAATATAGCCAGGCCGCTAGGCCTGCAGCTGGGGGGCGGGGCAGCAGGTCACCTCAACCCCTGTCCGTTTCGACCCAAGTAATTCACACCCTCTTGTCGTTGTTTGTGGTCAAATCAATCCTGTTACATGTACGTGACAACGTTTTAGTGAGTACATTATCTGGGCTTCCGCTGCCGCTCGCAAATTAGTAAATTGAGAAAAAAATCTGCTATTTACGAAATATTTTCATACCGCATTCGTATTTTTACGAGAAAAAAATACAGGCTTAGCAGCGTGTTCATTTTTAGCCGGATGCCGGCCAAATTGACCGGCTATACTTCCGTATTTTGGCCGGCTACTTTTCAGCAGTTTCGCTCTCTAGCCCCGAAATTCTGGTTTTGATAACAATATTTTGATCTTTTGGTGGTCTTGCAAGCCGGAAATAATATTTCAGAAGTGCCCATGTGGCTATATGTAGTCTAGCAATTTACGCAGTGAACTTGTTGCTATCACTGCAGTACCGTGATCAGCGAACGTGTTGTACTATACTGGGAATCGCTCTCGAGGTCAACCCTGCTTTCCCGATCACAGCCCGAATTATTCCGACATTCACATCGGGTATAGCCGAACATTGGACTAACATACAAGTACGTAATACCCACGAATAGCCGACCATTTCCGAATGAAACCGACGTTGGCATGCTCAAACGCGGAAGAGAAAGTCGACGCTTGAGAGCTTTGGTTTTCTGCATGAGAATAGGGCCTTGTCTGATGGGTTTGGTAGGTTTTCGATCAAATCTAAAGCGACCAAAATTTACCGATTCTCATTTTTCATACTTTTGAAACCCCATGTCAATCCATCCATGGTCGATATTCAACTCAAGTCGATTGACATCGCGTTTTGAGGAGGGGCTGTGGTTGTGTGCATCGCGGAAGAGAAAGTCGACGCTTGAAAACTTAGGACTTTCTCTGTTGGTTTTGGGAGGTTTTAGATCAAATCTAAATAAACAAAAAATTACTTGGTCTCACTTTTCGTACCTTTGAAAAGCTACGTCGATCACAGTGTCAAATTTCAGGTCGACCGATATCGGGTTGTGTGTACTGTGTTACAACCGACTGCTGGTGCTTTGTACACATACGGTGTAGTACAGGTTGGCGTTCGGTGTCGTTAGTTTAGGATTTTATCAAACATGAACACTGAAATTTATCTCTCTTTTTCAATTATATTCAACATCACCAAAAAATCAATAATCAGCTCGCGGATTCGTTTTATTGTGAAATTTAATAGTACAGTGAATTGAAATCACGGAAAATTGTGTTCCTGTAATGCATTGCATTGAAATAACTGTTTGACTTTACTGTATCTTCAGTCAAGTTTTATTTAAATCAGTAAAAAACT
Source organism: Ptychodera flava (assembly GCA_001465055.1). Lineage (NCBI taxonomy): Eukaryota > Metazoa > Hemichordata > Enteropneusta > Ptychoderidae > Ptychodera > Ptychodera flava. Next base: position 7,836 of record LD353198.1, read on the forward strand.
TTGTACAGCCAGACTGGTCAGGGTTCTAGGGGATCGTTTTCTGGTTGTGAAAACCCCTATCTAAGATGTATTTCAAAATGTTTGTTCAAGTCATGAGCTAAATATAATTCTACCCAACAGTCTGATGAAATTCTGCCATTATCCTTGCCAACTGAATGCAGCAGACAGGCCCGAGTGATATCAAATTAATTTTTCTGACTTTTTTTTGAACTTTATCCCAAGAAAACATGTTGTAATTGATTGTGATAATGATTATTCTGTATGTTGAAATGGTTTTTCATACTGTACAAGGATGCATTAAATTACTCCAAAATGTCTTAGAATTTACAAATTTCTTGCACACAGGGAGGGGGAACGCGTCTCACTGAAGTGGGGATGGATAAAGCATGTCATTTTCTGATTTTTGGAAATAAGGCATTCGTCATTATCGCAATTGCTTGCCATATGCGGTCAAACAGTGGAGTGAAGAGCTATACCACGGGAGGTATTGGCGGTACAGCCTATTTGAAAATGACCCCTTCTCCTTATCTTAAACAAATATACATTGTCCAGTATTGCATTCAAAACAATGCGATACACAGCGATGTATTTGTTTTACAAGACCATACCGTGCAAATTGTCTTTGAGTATCATAAAACAAATACTGGTGCTTCTGAGGTCGGAAACCGCGTTCATGTGTAACGCCCCTCCGTGGCCAACACACTAGCCTATAGATTCCTTTTCCGTCCGCTTGCCTCCGTACCTCCGTCCCTGAGGCAAGCGGACGGAAAAGGAATCTAGACTAAGGCTACCAACACACACAATTGCAGATATGCAGTCACCATCCCATACAAAACAAACACATATCCCCATGTTAGAAAACTCGGTTAAGTAATTAAAACACATGTTGACAGATCCGATATGTTACCTCACGGTTTTGGGAGAGCGACTTTGAAGAATTTAGCTACATCACATCACAAACGAAGTTCGCAACCAGAACACCAGTGAGCAAACGAATTGACAAAGCATTCACTAGTGTTCACAACAAAATATAGCCTACAAGCACTGTGTGGAAACTTTGAACATACAGAAAAGGACGAAACATTTACGAATTTATTCCCTAAACCGATCATCACATACAAAGGAAATCCAAACATCAGCGATACACTGAAAAGGCCAAAGTCCACGGGCATAAGAAGGAAGGCGACAAACGTTAACTAACACTACCGTCGGACACAAAACGATCCAGACATAAGTATTGTAGAGATTAAGACATCAATCACATCGATACAATATAAAATTAAGAAAGAGATATATAATGGAGAGAGAGTTTGTACCTCCATGTTTATGTTAGCGACTGAGGAACGAACCAGTTACGAAATGTGGGGTCAAAAAGGTCAAGGTGGTCTGAGACACACTTCCACGTCTCGCCACTGCTTATTTTAAATAAACAACCCATTTGTTAATTTTGACACTAACAAGCTTACCCAATACAGACACAAAACACAGTAAAGCACATACAAGACAAGCGGAATGATGTGTGAAGCCACTTTTCAATTTACAATTGCAAATCGTTTCGGTAATACTGCGAGCTGGCGACGGGGTCATGACCTTTGGATGGCTTGCGAGATGGTCCGATCGCGTACATAACGATCAGATTTCTTTCGAAAATTTCAACTTGTAGATCGCCCTATTTTTCATAAATTTTGCTATCCTCAATTTAAGGCTTAAAATATCTTTACAACCATACCTTTAACATGTATGATTTGGTAACGTGTCCTTCAAAAAATTACAGAAATTCAAACAAGAATTGATTTTTCGTACAAATCGTACGTATTTAGCAGAAATATCAGGCGATTAACTCCGAAATTTTCTTCGTGAAGTGTGTTTATCGATTGACCTGAACCTACTCTGTTATCATTTGCAGAAAAAATGAACTTTAAACGTTTTTTTACAAGATGAAATATGCCGATTGATAATACTATCGATTTTGGAGGGTAAATGTCGGTATAAGAATCACGTGACACCTTTTTATGCAAATTTAAACGTCATAAACTGAAAGAGCTATCAAAACTACGTATGTGTACCAAATTTCATCAAAATATGACCAGTAGTTTTTGAGAAATGAATTTCAGCTCGAAATTCTGTCTTGACCCACTTGCGTGAGACTATGTGATCGGATGATCGATTTTTGAATGTGGGATTCTCAGCAATGACGACGTCGAGTTCGGCCCTGTGACGTGTTTGATTTGCATAATTTATGTCATTTCATTGCCCATGAAAGAACATTGCAATTTTACCATAAAGTTGGAATGGGGAGTGTATAGAATTTTCCAAATTGAAA
>LD353201.1:0-39500 GCA_001465055.1 Ptychodera flava
AGTCATTCTCAAGACTTTCCAAGACCTTCACTGCCAACGCTGGATTTATACTGTAGACTTTGTGCAGCTTCAAGCCTGCAAGCCAAAGGACTGTTCATTCATCCGACTGACTGTTACAACTCTGAGACTGGAGCTCTGCCGTCCCAGCTGAGATAAGTAGTCTGTACACTTTTAAAGCTTGTACTCTATCCCTGACTTAGCAATTACTTTTATTTTCGTAATAAATTTTGTTTAAACGTTAACTGCTGAGTTCACCCTTTTGTTCGTTTTCTCTGCACGTAACAGTGTGATAAAAAGCGAAAAACCTAATGGACTGAATTTTGAGCATGGACCCCGAGGTCAAGGTTATGGAACACGCAAAAGATTAGCATCTTCGAAATTGATGGATTATCATGTCCTTAATATTAAATTGCAAATATTAAAAGAAATACAGTTATCCCTTTCGTTGATAACCGTTACATTAATAACCTTCTTTGTATAACCCTTTCAGGAAGCATGATCTCGTGTTTCCTGCATTATCAGAATCATGTAACAAGGCTCAAACATATACGCTAGTTGAAACATTTTTGGTTGCATATTATGTTATAATTATATATCATATAAAATGCAAATACTACTGCAAATATACCATTTCTGACAATTCTATAAGGCACGTCAACTAGAATGGAGGATATTTTCTGCCGCATTAGCCCAGCTATCAATGAAAAAGATGATCAGTTGCTGAGCATAGAAAGTCATAGAAAAATGCGCTGCATATCCGAGTGTCTCTCAGAAGCAACATAAGACTTAAATATGTCTCTGAAAATGACCTTGAAGGGAATATTTAGTGCAATTTTTTGCCCAGGGGATTCGCTTCGATAAATATACTGCCAGGAAATGTATATGCCTATTCATTGCGTCAGTAGATCAACCACTGGTTTTTCAGAGAAGGTATAATTTGCATGGATGACCGTCTTGCAAACGATACACATTTTGACCCTTTGGCCGCTTAAGTCAATTTTTGTCACCTTCAAAAAATATACCCCGGTCTATTTTTTGTCCGATTTTACCTAATTTTGCAAATTAGCTTTAGCCAACAAAAATCTATGTTAATTTGGTCCAAAATTATGCAAAAATACTGAAAAATTCAATACAAAATGTAAAAAATGTTGCACTAAAATGTCGGTGGGAAAAATTACAACACTCAAAGGGTTAATATTCAAAACATGTGCAGTACTTATAGCGTATTACCAGACCCTATTCGTAAACTTACATTTTGTTTCAGGTCAAAGCTTCACTGGTCTTAACAATGATTTGTATACTTCTTTGTTGTCCAGTACTACTGACCTTAAAATGGCTAATTTTTGACCAGGTAAGAATAACAGTCTTTTGCATATGTCTATTTTAGACTTTTGCGCAGTTATTTTTTGTCCAATACTACTGATCATGAAGTAGGTATTTTCTCCACGTTATTATAACAATCTTTTGTATCTGTCTATTGTAAACTTTTTAGACCTTTTCAGACAATATGTATAAAAAGTCCAAGGATTTAGATAGACTGTCTCGATCTGTAACGAGAAGGAGAACCAATAATGAATATAAGGAAGATCATGTTTTTAGCTTCGCCACAGTGTGGTTACAATTCCGGACAAATTTTGTTGTCAAGCTATTCTTCAAGAACAACTGAAGCTTTGCGCCAAACTGCCTGAAAATTTTGTATTGCATTTGCTAGCGGTAAAAAACATAACACCACCATACGGCAAGTATTTGTAACAAGGACTTTTTCTTAGGGGTAAGACCATTGTTCGGAGGCGACCATAATCAAGCTGTAAGGATATAGAATACGCCTTGGGTTAGACATTCGGACTCACAAATTTCTTCAATTTTTTCCGCTCTACAACTTGGTGGGTCTTATTTAAGCCCTTTGAGTAAGAATGAGCTTATTATCTTAGGTTTTTGAAATTCTTCAATTCCATTTTCCCTCAAGAGTTTACATAGGAATGGCGGCCATGCAGAATTTGGAATATCGGTGAATCTTAAGTAATTTCAAGTTGTTTTCTAGTACCAAAATTTGATTGGTGACCCATGATTTTCATTCTTGATTTTAAAAGTGGATGGCTGGAAGATTCAGTAATTGAAACTATTTTGAGCGAAAGGTTTATTCTTTTGCTTTCAAAGGGCACACTACCTTAAAAGGTATGAAGTATTTGCATAATAGCATGCCAATTAAGTTTTTATTATACAGATTACATTCTATATGACAAGCACGCAAAATCAAACGATTTGCATACATCTCGTCAGTAACGACCATTATGAAAAATAGTGGTTATGAATTTCTCGACTAATGTAAAAGTTTCCAACGATTTAAAACATTAAACAAGTATTACAAGTCATTGATGTAGCAAAATCAATTACTTCCAAATGTTTGCAAGACTAATCTAGTAGTTGACGAAAAGTACAATTGCGACATAGGCTGCAGGAAATATATGACTGCTGCATTTAATATCAACAGATCACGGTTCACTTGGAGAGTACTAGTGGTTTTTGTTTTAGGCTGATCTCTGCTGTACTCGGCAAAAATCACACATTTCAATAAATTTAAGAAATTTTCAATATTTTTCTTACGCAGCCTATAAATAATTTTTGTTTAATTTTTAGGAGTCGATCATCTCAGAGATTAATTCTGATCAGAAGTGTCACATGTCTTTGATATGGGAACAAAATTCTCCTTGGGTCCGTAGAAATTGAAATAGTTGCGTTCCTCATTTCTTATGAGAAATCTTCAATCGGCACTCCCCCTATTCTAAGAACTCACACTGCCCTCAAGTAGTCGCGAGAATCAGAATCCCACTTCTTGTCCGCCCGCTTGGTAGGGCATTTTCCCAAAGTCGACTGCTGCATAAAAGAATGGAATTTTCATACCTGCCGATAAGATATGATAATGAATCACTCGTCACTCTCGCCTCTGCCCGCTGATACTCGAAAAAAAATCGCACTGCCTGTCAAGCAACGACTTGCCAACATCCCTCAGGCGAGAATAATTTAGTCCTTCTCTGTCCCTAATGTGTTCGGCACACCTATGTCTTTGATTGTTTTCGCAATTCACCTCATTCCAACTTTCCAAGTTTCGGGTAAATCTGAATCTTACCAAATTCGATGGAGCATTGATTTTAGGTACTCTCTTTTCACTTTTATAGCACCATGACCCTCGATGCAGGACTATAAACATTCTCGTGATAACTGCCGCATTTATATCGTGGTTTCTGGCATTCGTCAATTCGGTTCTTTGTTGCTCCATATGGAATCCCGAAAGTCGGGTAAATATACAGAATGTTATTATCTTTGTGAAGGAGTGTTACAAACGATATATATTTATGAATAAATAACTGAAGATAAATGTTGTCGTCGAACGAATCATCCTTTCGTGATTAGTTCTTTGCTAAACTTTTAAGTGGGCAAGTAATGCTAACTTTTACATTATTTTTTTTGTGTATGTCAGTCGTAAGTTCTTGTTCTACTGCAAAAAAATGTTGAAACACGCCATGTACAATGTCAAAATAGCGTCTATATACTGTAAATGTTTACATTTAAATTCGAGTTGGGACCAATTCTTTTGTCAACAATGTCAATGCAGTTCACACATGTGCAGTCTGAGTTGACAAACTGAATACTTCTATATCGATATGCTTTAGGGAGCAGAACGAGAAATTATGGTCGCCATGACAAACAAATTTTAAAAGTAGAGAAAAACAATCAAGAAAAATTAGCGTTACTGGTCGTGATCGATATTTTATTGATAACCAACGCGAATTATCCTGTCGTGGTTAGCTCTTTGCAACAACTTTAAAGGGCCATGCAATAAGGCGGAAGGGCGCTCTCATGCTCGGGCCCGTACGCCTTACGACCAAGGGCCGCAAAAGCCGTATCAGGGCCGTAAAGGTTTTATCATATACCTTATGGAATGATAAATATGTAGTGTACATAATATTCAGCATCGTTTTTGAGATAAAAATGTGTGCGATATTAAACATTCATCGCCATTTGATTATTCTTTTAGAAAAGCGATGGGGCGCTTCCCGGTACGCATTGACATACATTATGACGTCATTTGTTCACCTGCAGAATTCTAGAACGTGCAGAGCAACATGCATACTAGTACGTGACCAACAGCAGAAACCAGGCTGAAATCGAAGTGTAAGAAAGACAAAAGCGTGATGTCAATTCATTGTAATTTTTGTACTGAACAGACACGCACTTAGTAGACAAAGGATTTCACTAGAATTTAGAAATAAGCTTACAAGCCGATGTCACCGGCGCGACTCCACCGTCGCCACGCGCCACTACGACCTGAGCGAGAAGAAGTTTTCCTAATGTCGCGCTGGCTTTGTGTGCGAATGGGACGTTTGCGGATAGCAACACGCGTAGTAGCCAGAATCGAGGTAGTTCAGAAATGCAGGTGATGGCCCATAATTGGGCACCGGGCCGGGGGGAGATACTTAAAAAAAATGCACGGATCAGAGGGCGCTTTTCCCATAGCTTTACACAAGCATGTGAATGTAGGTATATGATAATGCTAAGTTTTGGGGATGTTTTCAGAATAATTTATTTCGTATGTCAATTGCAAGTGCTTATTCTACTTCCAAAAAATGCTGAAAGACACTTTTTAGCTCTTCAAAAGAGCGTCCATTTGTAAATGCACTGTATTGTTTAAATTTGAATTCATGTCCGCAACATAATTCACTTGTCAACAAACGCAGTCTACAAATGTACAGGCTGAGTTGACAAGCAAAAACTGTGTATCTCAACACGCTTTGAGAAGTAGAGCGAGAAATTATGTTAGATTAAAAAACAAAAATAGTATAAAAAATCAAAAAAGTTAGCATTACTGGCCATTTCAGTGATTTATAGTAATGATACAATGTCTTATGCATAAACGTTCTAAAGGTGTACTTAGGAGGCGGTAGGGACAATCGCTCCTCTGTTTTAGTTTTTGAGTAGCTATTCCTTCCCGCATAACTTTAACCCCTTCATTACCATTATGTTGCCCTGATAAAAAGTCCTTGAAATTATTTCACATATCCTATAAAATTAGTGTGTGTGTTGAAAAATAGTATATACTGCAATGCTACTAAAAGATGCAACCTATGCTGAGACTAGACTGTTTACTAAATATTCACCACCCAGAAATTAGTTCTTTCAACAATCTGCATGATATGGGGTATCCCTTGCAAACACAGAAAGAAATTTCTACTTTAGGCTGCGTTCACAAATAATGATTAAGGGGGGCTGGAGGAATCTCGATTGAAATCTTATTTTTTTCAGATCCCCCCCTAAGTACCCTAAAAAAAATTTTCAAATGCCCCCCCTCTATATGGTCAAATTTTTTCAAGTCCCCCCCCCCCCAAACTATCACAGGCCCGCATATTTGTAAAGGATGTGAGCGCAGAAAAAATAAACATGTATTGCGCCGTTCTGCTCACAGGTGTTCAACACTACCTGTATTAGCACTTTGTGTAGTCATATTCCCAAGGTAAGTTCTTTAAATGCATCAGTTAATTTTTTAGATTTATTGGTCTAAAAGCCAACTTGAGTTAATCCAACTCTGGCCAGGTCTTTTGTTCCTGTTGAAGAGCACATAAAATGCAATCATGAGAGAGTAGGAAAATTGTGAATTCTGGCTAATTGCCGTATTGCACAGTGACCTACCAAAAAATTGTTTTAAAACTACAAGACCTATATGAATTAGTACTCAAAATTGACAATACCGGAAGGTTAAAATATTCCATCAGATAAATGTTTTAATCTCTCAAATTTTGGGTGTGATAATTGCAAATTTGGTTAAAAAATAAATAATTCCATTTGGTCACATAGTTTTTCTTTGAGTCTTTACTATTCAAAGTTTTACTTCTGTATCATTTTATAATAAGAGTGTGAAAATTTAGAAAATCAAGCATGGTGACCCCATCTTTTTTCTTTAATATTTGATTATTCTCATATGCCAGAATTCAAACATTTCTATGTTTTCTTCTATGTGTTGCTCTCTGGCCTGATCTTGTGTACGAGTGAGTTTCACTGTCATGAGTGTCATTTGACCAAAACTCTTCTTCAACTACCATGTACATCAGAGTCAGAGCTATCTCTATCACTGCTCAGGTATGCAGTGACAGTGACACTGCAGTAGCAGGGCAGTATCTGATAATGACACTACCTGTAGGCAGTAGCTGTATTAACTTTGATAATTTTGGCAATATTTTTGTTCAGTTTTACAACTGCATTCTTGTTCTACTCTTACAGCATGTTGAATTGTCCAGTATTCAGCTTGCTATCACTGCCTATGTATGTGTACCATGCATTTGTATCACTGACAACTGACTGTCAGTCTGGACTCCATTAAATTATCACCAAATACATATTTATATTTATATAAACAGGCTTTGTCGACAAACTAAATATTGTGTGTTTGAGCATGCTGTAGGGAGATAGCAAGAAACTGTAGTTGCTATATTGCATAGAAAAATTGCAGAAATCATTAACAGTTGCAGCTTCTGCCCTGTTACGAGGCTCAAGTTTGTTTTTAACGACAAATAACACTTTAAGATTTTTTCGAGATAAAAGTCATGAAATGTGACAAATTGGTTCTAGATTTTGTTAAATTATTATTAACATTACAACATTTTGATGACATAAAAAATGATATTCATTTTTCATTGAATTACCTACAAAAACTTGGAACTGGAAAATGTAAAACTCAAAAGGGACCCAAAAATTTTCGAATCCCCCCCCCCTGAATTCCTCGAGCCCCTAACCGTTTTTTGTGAACGCAGCCTTACATCTACTTTGCACTGACACTATCGATGCATTTTACGCAATTGTCAAAAGTGGTGCAGAAAAAGGCTTTTACCGACAATTACATGTAATTTCTCCGATAATATTTGCAAACTCAGGATAAGCATTTCAACAGTCGAACGCTTTCAACAATGGGCGAAACATTAATATACTTGGGTAATAATTCTTTAAAGTACATTTAACTATTTCCCCAGCTTAAAAGAATTTCATTTGAATAAAGGAGTGAGACCTATCACAAAGTCACACGATGACTAATGCAACACTAAACCAGTGACCCGTCAAAACTGGCGACAAACCAATGAATAAGAGGGAGAAGGATGCAACCATCAAATGAGCAACAGCATGGTCGCAATTATACTGCTGGATTTGATGCAGGGTTGAATATTTCACATGGGAAATGTTGACATTGATAATGGATGCAAGTCTAGTAGTCAAAACGTTACATTTCGACCATACATGTACGCTTCTTTTGAAGTTCACTCAACTTTAGTCTTTTTTATTCTCACATAATTAGAGGATCCAACCATAAAATTAAATGTTATTTTTCTGCGAGAGAAAGCGAATTTAGAAAAGATTATGTAAATATATATCACCAAAAATCTTCATCTGAATTTAGGGCAATCATTGTGATCTTATTGTGGGACACGATTCATGGCGACAAAATCTCTCATGAAATATTTGCATTTTAACAAAAGACAGACGACACAGAACTATTGATACAGCCGGACATGCAAGATCAACAAAGTTCAGCACAAGTACCTGGATCAAACAAAAGAAAATCGCCGCTCTTCCTGTCCAGAACGACAATGGTCTTTTGTGTGTGCCAAATTGTGCTTGGAATTGGAGTAGTCATTGCATTATGTACTACAATAAATAGGCCGTGTGTAAACAACTGGATGGCTGTTGGAATTTGTATGTGCTGCGGACTTCTGGTGGGTTGATATTTTCTAGATTCTTTTAATCATTAAAATCAGATCTCTAGATAACGTCACGCGACATACTTATTGGTACAATTCGGCACAATGTATTTTATATTATCACTCAATCACAAAAATGCAGGCGAAAGGGAGTGACTTTTTATTATGGATTATGAAACTACCAGACGTCTTCTATCTCCAGTAAAACGCTTCGCGTACTAGATTTTCTCTTCGGGACCCTACTCCCAAATGGTGTGCCTTCATGTCGCTGAGAAGAATTACCAGAAAACATGAATGTGGAATTTGGAAACACGGAATAACGGAATCACTGAATGAAAGTAAAAACTTTCTGCGGTGTAACCACATACAGTATATAAGTAGCGTGACCCAGTTATTTCAGAATCAAGGGAAGGAACAAAACAGTATATTTTGAACGACGTCTAGATTGCAAAAGCATTTATATTTATACATGGTACATTCATTATTACGCATTCCATTACTCCGCATTTCCGGATTTCACATCCCCGGTAATTCAACTTAACACCTTCACGTCCGCTTAATGTAAAGGTCAAACCATTTATTACATGAAAATATGTAAAAGCCAAAAGCAAATCGAGTTTGAAATGCTCTAGGGTTTTCAAATTATACTTATAAAGGCAAGGCTGCAGGACGTAACTTTGAAGGTAACGTAGGCTTGTATGGTATTTTGTCGGTGTCAATATAGGTTGGAGCATAGGGAGCCCAGAAATCTGGTTATTGTTGCTGTTCATATGTCTTTTTATGTTTATATCAGTCGTATTGTTCTTGTCGACCAATAAAATTCGATGAACATAACTTTTGTGTTCTTGTTGCTGTTTCAAACGTGGTGTAGATACCGTATGAAACACGACAAGGATACCATCATTATTTGACCAGATGCAACTCTCTACCAATCTATGATAGAAAGTGTACGTTGGGAGAGAGTAGCATTGAAGCCTCTGGATTGGGTAAAATAATGATAGTGTCCTTGTAGGGTTTCTTATCACATCTACATTACGTTTGAAACACCAACAACACAATAATTACGTTCGTTGAATTTTGTTGGTCAACAACAACAACAACAACAACAACATCATCAACATAACAACAAGAACAATATAAACATAAACAACAATAAAATCAAGAATAACAACCAGATGTCCGGGGTCCCTTTGTCTAGAGCAGCTTTACTTATTGATCATATTTAATCCATCAACACGATTGGAACTAATTTGGGATAATTGGATGGTGAAGTAGTGTCTTTAAAATCTACAAATGTAAGCTCACCTGCTTTTGTTTTTACATTACACACTTTTTTTATGAGTAATATTGAGACATTCAGCTATAGTGCACCTAAAGTTTTTGAGAAATTTGAAAAATATGAATATTCAATTATCCCAAATTAGTTCCAATCGTGTTCATCATAGCTATACCAACGTTTGTATCACTTGGCCGCCGCCTGTTCCGGGTTTTGCGCAGAACCAGGAAATACCGTGTACAGCCATCGGAAAACTAATTCAATTGAAATGTCTGAGTACAGGACTTTTACATCGGATTAAAGGACTTTCACGTTTAATTCGGCCGAAAAAGCTCTGGTCCGTTTAGACCAATTGAAAGCATAATCGTTAAACATTACTTTTTCAGATCGCAGTGGCGGGACTTATTTCGTTGATTTCAACCAAAAAGCGAAGCAAAGGGAGACTTGTAAGTGAATGGACAGACGAGGCGAAATGTAAACCATAAATATTTAACAAACAATAACGGTTATACTACGACTTATTATCGCTTAATGAACAAAGTGAGACATTGCCATGTTCTGCGCCTGATTTCACATTCTAATGCTAATTGATTGATATGAATCAACTTAAAAAAACCATTTCAATAGCAAGCGATCTTCAATGAATTCCAACTAACTTGCAAGAAACACCATGCGTTTTATTTAATTTAGTTTAAACTTTTATTTACTTACTCTTTTATTCTTTTGATCGAAAGTAGCACATAAAACAGAGTCAACGGTCATAATGTTGCACTAGGAGCACAAATTACGAACACTAACAATTCTACAAGAATCGATTCTTCGCAGCATAATGTAAACTTGGAATAGTACGTTCAGTCTGATAATGCTTTGGTACGTAGGGGTCATGGCGATCATGAATTATTGTATTTTCTGAGGTTTATGGTAAAATCATGCGAACAAATTATCCCATGACGTCGTGCACCTTGGTATTTTACCCCTATTGTAAGTATAGGATTCCAATCGGTATGAGGTACCAGTATGAGAGCAGTGCCAAACCTCAGTGATGAAAGGGTGCCGTCCAGGTAAAGCCAATCAAATCGTTTGTTCCTGTTTCAGTTGGTCACATCATTGATAGTATCAATTGTTTCTGTGGTGTATCTCTGTCTTCCTGTGCTTGGCTTTGGTACCTATTCACTTATTGACACATTCTGTTTGTGTAGTAGTACCAGTTGTTACCCGGTAAGTTGACATTCTATTGGCAACCTTCTGAATCTGATAGCTACGGTATCAGGACATTTACCCCAAGACATCATCATACATATATTTACCACCCATCTCATGGGTTAGGGTAACAGGGGCCATGATTAACGTTGGTATCCTAAGGGTGACTTTCCTGTGGAGATAGTACCGTTCTAAATCATGAGGTGCAATATTATGTAATTCCACTTCTGATACAATTTTATCAAGTGATATTAAACAGACACACCAAATTCATATATTATTAAAATGGAACGATTTTCTTACTTTGTCTGTATTAAAGCATTTGTATGACAAATACCACAAAGGTTTACAAAATGGGGCGGTAAATCATGGTGATTTGCTCCTGAAAACACGCTGCGTGAAATATTTGCCACCTTCTCTTGCCACTTGAATGTTTGTTCGATATGGTGTGTGTGTCTATGTGTGTCTGTGTGTGTATAATATATAATATATAATATATAATATAGTAATTAATATATATAATATAGCAATTAATATATATAATATAATATAACATATATACTGTGCCTAAGTTCAGAGGTTGCCATAAAGCCATTATGGTGATAACCGGGAGGGCACATTGTAAACATTTTGTGTATGTATATACTATATGTATATAATTTATATAAACAGAAATTACATCAAGTACAAAGTAGTAATATATGTTCCTTTAGTTTAATGCATTTTGCAATCACCCGACAGATGAAGTGAAAGTATTCTTAGACCCATACTCTCGTTTATATGTTTGGGAAGTACCATTCTATTTGTAGGTGGTGTTAAAATTTGATAAATAATATTGTTTTGGTTGCGACATTTTGAAAAGAACTCAGAGCGTTTGTTTATAGGGTAGATTTTTCATCATCGATAATGTGCAGCTTTTCTGATACACAAAGATTGAATTGCTTGCTAATGTTAAAGTAGCTGGATTCTTTGTCAATAATTGACCTAGAAATGTCAAAGACAGGGTATATGCTTTTTATGTTCCACACAAACTTTGACAGTTTTGTACTATTTTTGTATTTCTTGTTACGGAACGATTGCAAATGGGTAGTGAAGTGTGCCTTGAAGGTTTAATCAGTGAGGCAGTGAGGCCGATGTTAGCTATCATCGTGTTGTCCTCCGTTGATACTTTGGCCTTAACGCAATTTGAACTAATTTGGGATAATTGTCTCATATTGAAAAAAATATTCATAGTTTCTTCATAGACTGTGTATAGTGAATCAACGTTTCGATAAAATTCCAAAAATCAAATTTTTACACACACATCAACTTGTAATCACCCTAGTCTAATCGAGTACTTTAAAATGAACCATCGAACGTCTATAAATACACAGATTTGGCTAGTTTTGTATTGGAAAATATTTATTCATAGTTTTCTCAAAGACTTCCATGTATAGTGAATCTACATTTCGATGAAATTTCAAAATCAAATTTATTGCACACAAAGCCACTTGCAACACATCCCAGTCTAATAAAGTACATTCAATTAACAAACGTCTTTGAATATACAGATTTAGCCAGTTTTATATTGGAAAACAATAACTATAGTTTCCTCAAAGACTCCAATGTATAGTGGATGAACACTTTTGGTGAAATCCCAAAATCAAATTTCTTGTACACATATTATGCACTTGAACCATCATATCCTAAGCAAGGACAATCATGTAAATTATCCAACGTCTATATATGCACACGTAAAGCAACGTTTCCATTTGAAAAATATCATTCATTTAACGTAGAATCCCATGTATAGTGGATGAGCGTTTTCAGTGAAATTCAAAAATCGAATTTTTTGCACAAAACAAGTTATAACCACCTCCAATCAAAACATTTATGTCAAAATCAAACGTCTATAAACAAACGTAAAACAAATCAATTGAATGCATAGATATTGCTTGTTTGGTATTCAAAAGTATCACAAAGTTTTCTCATAGACTACCGTGTGTAGTAAATCAACATTACCAATTTAATCCAAATATCAAGTCTTTCTGTACCGACACACACACAATTTTACCTACAACTACAAGCAAATTACATTTGCGTGAATCATCAAACATACAAATTTAGAATTTTTATTGGAAAATGTTAATGATTTTCCCGATACACTCTCATGTATTATGATTTGATATTGTAAGACGAAGCACTATATCAGCCACATTTTGCGTTCTTATAGTTACGTAAACAAAGGTGATCCTCCGCTAAAGGCATGCACGGAATTTCATGACCCTTCAAAAATGCTTGCGCAAAAAGTTGTGAACCAGCTGTAATATCTGTCCAATCACTTTGAGGGGGCAAGTCAGAAGTGGAGATTTGAATGTTTATGCATTGTGAGTGTGTTAGGAGCGGGGGTCAATTTGAAAAATTTGAGATTGGATTTTTTTTATTCTATCGCACCCCTCGAGAGGTGTTTGAGTGTGCAACTTTACTCAAGCAATGGGAGGGGGTCATAGAATTTTTGGCATCTTAAAAAGGGTTATCAATTTTTTGTTCAATGGGTTAGGGCTTCACTTATTTTGACTGGTACGCATGAAGAAATTGTTGGCACTACCCCGGCCATTATAACTGAACGCTCCCTTATGAGATTTTATTATACTTTCCACATCCTTCATGAAGAAATTTCATGCCGATATTAATTTCCACAGCCTTGCTAAAAAGGGGTTGAACCACGTGATATGACGATTTCTGTTTTTGCTTCGCCCTCGCTGATTGGTTGGTCTTGACATATTCAATATGATCTGTGTACCCGCTTGACTTTAACGCTGTTTTAGTGACCTTTGTTAGCTCCGCTGTCAGACACACGAAGCTTATCAAAGCTTTCGTCGTCTGTCGTCATCGTCTGTCTGTCCGTGCGTCCGAGCCTAAACAATTGTCTTCTCCTCTGAAACCGCAAGTTCTATTGCTTTGAAATATGATAACAGTTCACGCGGGATAACCTCGCGTAAGTTTGTTCAAATCATGGTGAAATATACATATTTGTATTTATGGGGCATTTTTGTTGTTTTTTTTGGTAAACAAATCTAATTCTCTGAAAACACAAGTCCGATTACTTTGAAATTTGATGCGGTTTCCTTAGGGTGACTTTAGTTAGATTTGTTCATATCGTGGTGAAATTTACATATTTGTATTTTTAAGACAGTTTGTCATTTTTGGTCAAAAAATCTTTTAAAAAGTAGATGGGTCCCTAGGGATGATCCATTCCAGATTCATTCAAATTGTGCAGAAATATGCAAATTTTTGTCATTTTTGGTTGAAAAATTTGTTTTGCCAAATCTGCTTGTCTGACAGCTCTAATATTTGGTATATAAGTTTCTGGGGATAAGCAAAATGCGATATATTGAAATTATGATAAAATGTACAATTTTGTAATTTTAGGGCGATTTTGCCATTTTTGGGTCAAAAAATGTGGTTCTTAAAAGTACCTTCCAAATAGCTCGGATATGTAGCATTCAAGTTTCTACAGATGATCTAATGTTATATATTGAAATTATGATGAAATGTGCAATTTTGTATTTTTGTGCAAGTTTTTGCCTTTTCGGTCTAAAACTTTGATTCTTAAAAAACTACTCATCTGATCGGTGTGGTTGACATGTTCTGCGGTATGATCTTAATGTTATATGTTCAAATTATGATGAAATCTTCAATTGTGTTTTTTTGCAGCTATTTTTGCCATTTTTGTTTGGCTACTAAAATGAGCTGTCAAATATTTCCACCTTCTCCATCAACACGTTTGTCAAAAACTGTTATTCTCTATATAACACAGTAGGGGGCTGTATCGGCCAATAGGTGGCTTGTATTTATCAAATACTTGTTCAATTGAAGTTATTTTATCTGGGATGTAACTCCTCGGTATAGGGCGGGAGGCCTAAAAAATATCAATCTATCTGTACAAATACAGGTAGCCGTGCCATGCCATAACATGCCATGATCATGATTTCGATCGATAGAAGTAGGTGTGTGTGTGTGTGTGTGTGTGTGTGTGTGTGTGTGTGTGTGTGTTTGCAATATCATATTTCTGAACACCTTTATATGTGCAACTACAAAGTATTGAACGCGTTGTGTAAAGTGAATTACTATTGAAATGGCTTGCACGTATCGTTAATACTTCCCTCGTTACAGGGAGCTGAATGCAGAGCCCGGATGATCTTCACCACCTCAGTAGGAGCAATATCCATGGTATTAGCTATCCTATTAGCAGCTATGCATTGTAGTTTTTGCTCTGCACTTTACGCTACGAAACCTATGGTATGTTATTTTGTCGACCTCTTCGTTATGTCTCCACTGACCTTATCATAACAGAGCATTCGACTCTGTCCGTTTACTTTCTGTAATTGCAAAAAATGTATTGCGTCTAAATCATTGTCTAGGATTTCGATAAGCTACAATTGTATTTAACGTCCCGTCTCAATACTTTCATTGTCATTACATTTAAAGGGACAGTCTGCAATTCCTGATTCTTGCATTAGTTGCAGTTCACATTAACAGTTTATGTGATTTTAGTCATTTTTTTATATTGAAAGTTGTGCAGATGTAGTCCATTTGATCAGAGATTAATCTAATATCAACCTGCCCCTTAACCTACCTTTAGATCAAAAAGTGTCCGCGATTAGTTATCTAGGTTTTAAGTCCACATATCTATCTATCAAAGACTTTTCATCCTGACTGTCAGCTAGTAAGGCTAGGCTGTCTGTTCGTCCCTCTATATCTGTTCTGCCAAGTTTATAGTTTTTTTCTCCTGCTTGTACATACCGTCACTTTGAATTTGTCTTGCATGTTTAGATTTTATTATTTGCTTAACGTTATTCGCATTCGGTATTTTTGTGATGATAGGTGATGGTGGTTTTGGGTGATGAAGATATAATGAACCTGTTTCAAGGAGGTGAGATATCTTGACGACGTTAAAAATAATACTCGGTTTTTCACAAAATTCCGTTTGATGAGATAGGATGA
This sequence comes from Ptychodera flava, assembly GCA_001465055.1. Taxonomy (NCBI): domain Eukaryota; kingdom Metazoa; phylum Hemichordata; class Enteropneusta; family Ptychoderidae; genus Ptychodera; species Ptychodera flava. The sequence continues at coordinate 15,205 of LD353201.1, forward strand.
GCCTTGGACACAGATATTTTCACTTTCAAACTTGTCCAATTTTTTTATGACCTACCACATGTGGGAGTTCTTTTTAAAGCTCTCGGTGTAAGAAATATTTTTATCGTTCTAGAAATAACACGAGGATGGCGACCATTTTAATTTTCAAATATCGGTAAATTAAATCTTCAATTGTTTGTCTCTCCAGTACCAAACTTTGCACGGTTAGCGCTGATTTTGATTTTTGATTTTGAAAAACAACTTTTGAAAGATTCCTTGAGAAAAGTTTGAGCAAAAAATTAAGTTTTTCACTTTCGACGCGCATACCTCCTTAATTGTAGTCAACAAGAGCTAGCGTCTCATTGACAATCATTGCATCGTAGATCAGGTTGCCTCACTACCGACCTTTATTTACCACAGGATCTCGAGGGAGACAAGAAAACCAGATTGAAACCATTTCGAGCAGCTTGGAAGTGAGGAACGATCACATAGTTGTCGCGGAAACAGCTTTCAGCTAGGACAATCCAAACAAAAGTTAAATTTGAAAACATGATTTGATACAGAGAATTGAGTATGAAAATAATAGGGAATCTCAAATATGTCTCCTACCTATTTTCATGTAAATAACAGAGCATGATATATTGCTTTCTTCAGATTGAATGTCAGCGAAATCATTTATGTACAAATAATCACTCTCAATCTGCTTCTACGCCAATTACATCGTTTATTATATCATACCAGTATATTGATGGCACAAACACAGCGATCTGATTGGTTGAGACGCAAAAAGAACCGTGGTATATTGGCGATATACCACGTCTGTCATACGCATGAGCTCTTAGCTTGAGCAAAATTCTGTTTTTTTCGTTCGTCGCCAGAATTTCAATATACTGTTATGATATAATAGCGATAAATCACACCCGGCGACGGTATACCACTCCATTTTGACCAGTTCACTCCATGTATGCACTCGCTATCGCTCGTGCATATATTTCGTGAACTGGTCAGAATCTCGTGGTATGCCGTCACTGGGTGTGCTTTATTGCTTAAATATATCACTTTCGATACTAAGGTAGGATACAACGTAGGGACTCTTAACTCTTACATTAATTCTTTTCCGATCTATCACTTGTGGAGGAGAGGGGCTTATTTTAAGCTCTTGGTGTAAGAAAAGTTTCACAGCCTTAGTTTCTCGCAAATCGAAAATGTATTCTTCGCCATAAAGTTACAGGGATGGGGCCATTTTGAATTTCAAATTTCAGTTAATCTGTCTTGTTTATTTCTCGTACCGGAATTTGCATGGTCATCCCGACTCTTACTTACACTTTATTTTGAAGAAGAATGCTTAAAGGTATACTGTCACCTGTTCAAATTTTGCCACAGTTACCATGGAAAGAGAAAATCTAACCAATTACCGATTTTAAGCGGGTGGCCGCTTTTTAAAACCATCGCCCTCACATGGGCATTTTTAATACCCAGGAACGCCCCTTTGACCATATATGGGCATATTTAGATTACAGGTGACTGTATACATTTAAAAGATTCCTTTCGGAAAATTTGAACAAGAGTTTAAGTCTAAGCTTTCGTTAAGCTTGTTTCTGTTTTAACAATCGTACGCTAAGCGGGAAAATCGGTAAAGAACCGAGACTGTGGTTTTTAAGTTTGAAATTCGACTGCAATTCCACATCGAGTTTAGGAGCTAGACCAACGTACTTACGCATATGCTCCTTAACTACAGTATGCACAACAAGACACCATTGCTTTTTTATTGTGCTGTCAATGAACTTTTCAGCGACTCAATCGAATAGACTTCATTCATCATTTGTCGGCAAGAAATTATCAACAACTATTTACAGTCTTATAAATGGCGACATCAGGAACTGACAACGACAAATATGCAATAGGACATATTATTATTCCCTTACTTCCTATATGAAGTGCACATTTCAAGATTTGTCATACAAGATGTTATAACTTTTGATTGGATCAAGTTCTCCCGTCAGTCGATTATGTTTTCTTTTACAGCAACGTTTTACTTCATTGATAAGATTATGATATGATGTAAATTGACTATTGCTTAATTTTGTATAAGTAAATGTTAACCTTGGTTAAAAACGTGAAGGTAAAGGAAAACCATTGAACTACTAGTAATTCTTTCTTGCTTCCCTTTACACTCGCTGTCTTTACCTCAGAAGGCTATCAGTACAAAAAAATATCAAGCGGAGAAAATATTGTGTGTTGAATTCTTTGGTAAGATCGACGCTTCAGGCAGTGTATGCGAGGAGATTTCAATATGTGATCAAGGGCTATTGATAACTTGTAGTTGGATGTGTTGACGATAGCGGCACATAATTGTATTAATTTGGGCAAGAGGCCAAAACGGGTGATAAAATACGTTAACTTTGTTTCCCTAACTTGTGTTCTTTTTCACCCTGCGTTCATGGTAAAGATATTGTAGCATTTTGATGGCAATTTGCAGAGAGTTACACCAGAGAGAAAGGCGACTGTACTAATTTCAGACTGTAATTTTATTGCTTAGGAACACCTTTGTAAATAATGAAGAAAACTATAACTACCGTATAAAATTAGAAACGAAAGGCCGTGGAATAGTAACATCAATGTTTGATGTTTAGACACGATTCGGTACTATAACTTGTATTTCACACTGTACCGTGTATAGCTGTTGAGACACACCAGTCAACGGAACAGGCTCTGAATAAAAGAAGGACATTATTCATGTTAAGTTATCCTGTTTCTGAAATATTGTAATGCTGTTTGCTATAATATATATGGGGGACCGAAGGTAAGAATTTATTTGTTGACGGCAGGAGACTATTTTCCTTACGTCGAGAAAGTGATATTATGCCATTTTAGGTCGACGAAATCTTGATTACATGCCTTTCCAAAAAAAGCAAGTTGCTCTGTTTCTTGATGTGCACTGAAATGTTTAATGTCCCGTGAAGTTGTCATTTTTCTTAAGGACGATACATCCGGTATACAGATAAAAACTATTCATGAGTTGGTGTTCGCGTCTGAAAGCTCAAACGAAATACCTGAGTTTGTCAATACAAAGATGGTTGGAATGTTTATAACCAAGGTGAAGTTATTACTTACTTACACGTGTCCTCGTGTGGTGCTTTGTTAATAATGAACACTCAGTAAAACAAGTACATTAAAAATCACTTGATAGTATGGTACATTATCTTTCATGTATACTTGTCCTTTAGTTGGTAATGACAAATTTGTCTTGTCAAGTTCATGATTTCCATCGGAAATATGCAGCCTCCCTACCGCTTTTGACCTTCGTTATTTGCTTTATTTTTACACGTAGAATTTTGGGGAAATCCCCCCAAAGAAAAAACTAAGTTCAAGATGGCATGACACCATCAAGAGCGATTCATACGGGAAGCTACTGATCTACTATGTTAATATTTTGTTTTGAGACAAAGTCACAGAAAATATAGTTTGAACATGCTCAAGGTTATTTAGAAGTGGCATTCATACGTCCCACGCTATTTACAATAGCTACGTGGGCGTAAAACCTTGGTATTATTTGACTTATCAAATGCCGCTAATATAAAGAAAGAGCGAGAGTTTTCTCTACGATTATAATATGACTTTCGCAGCTGTACTGGACAAACAAAATAGGAATGCCAATCATTATAAAGGGAACATTGGTTAAATATTTGCAAAATAAATAGCTCTACCGAGTAGAGGTTCAAAGTTAACCATTGTTATAGTATAATACAGAGACGAGGCTAGTATCACACTTGTAGGTTCTTCATGGTGAATGATGGACGTCATTACGTAGGATATCAAACGGGAGCTTTGTGTTACTCCGATTGTGTTTGCTGTCGTTTCAAATACTGGATGATTCCTGGGCATCGTTAAGCCATAACAGGTCAGTAAAGAAACATCAGTAATTTAAATTAATTTCTCTCGCCATGTAACTTCATACGTTCCGTCAGAAATTTCAGTCGTGCTATTTGACCAATCGTCGAAAATTCATTTCAAAATTAGGACAATCATGCTTACGCACAAGGTCACAGTGTAGCGCCGAGGCAAGTTTTTAACGCACGTTCTCTAAGGCCCCACAATCAGTCATCAAGCTTAAATGCTGGCGTTCGTGTACGTCATGTGCGTCGATCTCGCCACAATCACTTTATTTATCCGTTTATTAAAGCTTCTTTCATTCCACCTTTGTATTGTGTATGGCAGTAACTCTCTTATATAAGAAATAAGTGTAGCTGTCGCGCTGTGTGTACTGTCTCAACGTGTTTAATCGGTTGTAAAATATATATATATATATATATATATATATATATATATATATATATATATATATATATATATATATATATATATATATATATATATATACGTAAAGGGCGTTATCGGTAAGTGTTGGTTAACTTCCTGGTGGACCTTTGCTAGGTGTTCCGTCACCGTAGGATTCTCAGTGGGCCATAAGAATTAGGGAAATATGTTTTTCTTGACATTAAAAATCAGAAAGTGCGCATCTGACAATTAGTTAACACTTTGCAGTGGTCTGTTCTGTGTATGTAGTGGAGATAGATGACATGCGATGATGTCCTTTGGACGTACACACAGGTACTGCCTACTAATAATATTTTCAAACAGGAATTTACCGCCCAAGTTAAGCATCCATGTATACTCCAAAAATTGACCAATTGTTTGTGATTTATAGGTTTAAAGGTTGCTAATTAGGGATATATATTTGAATTGACTGGACCATTGTTGATGAAACTTGCTACATGTATTGAAGCTACTATGATACAACATTATTGAATGTCATTAAGCGTTTTTACATCAGCCAATTCCGAATTTGCATATTTAATGAACTTTCCTAATTAGGGATATATATCTGAATTAACTATATTTTAGTTATTGAAACTTGATATATACATCAAAGATACTGTGATATAACATTAATGAAAGTCAAAGACATTTTTACTTCAGCCAATTCCTAATTTGCATATTAAATGGATTTTCATAATTAGGGATATTTATCTGAATTGACTTGATCAAAATTGATGAAACTTGCTATGTACATTAAAGACACCATACTTCAATATTATTGAAAGTCATTAAGCATTTTCTCTTCAGCCAATTCCTAATTTGCATATTTAATGAAGTTTCCTATATATCTGAATTGACTTGACCAAAAGTTGACAAAACTTGCTACATTTATTGCAGATACCGTGATACAACATTATTGACAATCATTAACCATTTTTACTTAAGTCAATTCCTAATTTACATATTTAATGAACTTTCCTAATTAGAGATATATATCTGAATTGACTCGACCAAAAGTTGACAAAACTTGCTACATTTATTGCAGATACCATGATACAACATTATTGACAATCATTAAGGATTTTTACTTAAGTCAATTCCTAATTTACATATTTAATGAACTTTGCTTATTAGGGATATATACTGGGATTTACTTGATCAAAGTTGGCAAAACATGCTATGTAAATTGATGATTATACCAAGTTAAAACAATATCGAAAGTCATTTCACATTTTCATGTCAGCTAATTTATAATTTGCATATCTAATGAGCTTTCACAGCTCGGCATATATGGCTTAAAGGGCTTGGCCAACGGTAATTACACTTGCTATATAAAATGGTGATACAATGACAGCAGTCAAAGAACTTTAATATTTTTATTTCAGCTAATTACATATTTGTATACTTCATGACCTTTTAGAATTAATCGGCGGTGTTCATTATAATGTTGATCATAATACTTTCAATGAAGTTGCAAACATGTGGCAAACGCTCAAATTTACACATAACTGCAATATATAATGAAACACGTGAGCATTTTGAGTTCATATCTGGTTAAAATCTCGTGATAAGGCAGCCGTTTTGTTTGCGCTAATTGTATCAAATCGCCTAAATACTGACACAGGGCCAGTAACTATAGTATTCGCTATGATCATCTTGGCAAGCCAAATACTTTTTCAAACAATATTTAGACACCAAAATAAAGTTGAGAGAAAAAGGGGGACATGGTTTTACCATAATCCCTTTTGCATGTGAAGGATGTTCTTAATTATGGGGACATTTCCTTTGTTACCTACTCATAATAGGTTCCTTTTCGTATGTAAAATCGATCAACATTGAGTTTTCCGTGAAAAGTGATCTTTTTGGGCTACACTTACCCGTACACCTGGATGTACCTGTCTGGGCACAGTTGTATAGATGCTTCGATACGCACATGCGTTTAAGTGAAGTGCATTCCGTCAGGCCCACAATTTAATGGAAATTGCATATTTGATAATTTTTGTAATTTAGCCAAATATTAATAGTTATAGGATGACATGATATTCTACACTTACACTACCAAATTTAATTGTGACATATCATTAATAAATTAATCGTAACGTGACGTATACCATATATAGTTGCCGGGTAAGCTATCAACCAATAAGCATTCGTCAATCGAACGTACATTTTGCTTGCGCAATACCAGTATGAGAACAAATCGATGCAATAGACACTGCTAATCTTATGCTCCGAGGGTAGCAGAGACGTGAGTATGTGAGACACCGTAGTGAACGTTGAAGTTCATATACTCTGAGTACGTCTGGTAGGCCAGTACATCCAAGAAGTCAGGCTCAAGCAATAAATGAGAAATGCATATACACATGTACGTATTCTAGGGTGTAACAGTGTGTCGTCCATCTCCATGAATGCAAAAAGCGCCAGATATCGAAAGAAAATTATTCTCGGACTGACAGATCCTTCAGTGATTTGCGAATGTTTACTTCTTTTCCGAAATCTGGTGCCCAGAATTAAGGACAAGAAATGACAAGAAATCAACATGAAGACGATAAGATTCGACCTTTCGAAGAGGAGGCGTCTGTTGGAAGTCGCAGTCGGTGTCACTCGTTGCACTCGCCACACACAGTAGTAGTAGTGTTTGGTGTCATTCAGCTGATCATTGGCGCGAGTTGCTTTGGTATAGCTGTTGGTTTACTCATAAGTGACTATGAATTGACAATGACGATACCGTGGATTTTAAATTCTTTGTGTGTAAGTAGATTTTATCTTAGCCTGGCTTACTTTCTGTTGGTGTTAATTTTGATACGAATTTAGCATTAAATTTAGAAGAGTGTTAGTATAGACAAGCTAATTTGTCAAGATATATCTTTGTGAGATTTACTTACACCTTGATTTCTTGAGTATTGATTAAGATCGACTCTTAACAATACTGGATAGGAGCACATCGCAGCCAAAAAAGCTGAGTAGACTAGGAAAAGAAATTTGACATTAATAATTATCGTCTACTGTCTACAAATGTAATCCCACGTCCATGCTTGTTCGTAAATTTCTTACCAGATGATGACAATTGGATTTATTGGCAGAAGAATGAGGCAAAGACGCAGTTAACTATATGTAAGTGGTAACCAAATCCAACTAGCGTTATTACATGCCTCGTATATCGAACTTCGCGCGCTCCATAGGATTCATTGGTAACTCGTTGATGACGTCGAGGGCCGCACAGTCATTATTGGACTGAAAGTGAACCGGAACTATTTTCAACTTGACAACTTTTTGATGTAAAACTGTTGAAATTTCATGTTTTCCATAGGAAATCCGGTTTTTGGAAAATTTTGCAGAAAAAAACTTGATAAACCGCATTACAGTAGTTTAAATATATTATTGCGCAACTCGATGATAAAAATCGTTCCATTTTTAACGAATTTTCGCCTAAGATGGAAATGAAACATTTGATTATCATTTGTCAATAAATCTAAACATTTTGAGTGAAAACTGTGTACGAGAGGCATGTAATAAAAACATTATAGCCCAAACAAGGGCTATGTACCCTCGGGGTAGGAGACAATTTGCCGTCCTTACATCGAGCAAATGGTCATCTACCCTCGGGCACATAGTCCTATGTTTTGACTATAATATATAATATTGAAAATATGAGATCAGTCTAGTTTAGTTTTGCAATCTAGGTTAAACCTCGTCGTACACTTTAAAGTTCTTGATTATCAGATTTGTCCTCCCATGAAAGAATAAAACGAGCAAAGCTCAACAAAAACAATTTATTTTTTTCCATTAAAATAACGAATATGGCCTAAGTGCTCTGCATTATGCTGATTGCAAACAGAAAAAGAACAGCACGCTTATTCTTGAAAACGAAAAAACCAAGGCCGTGGATTTGATATTCTAACTTTTCTTTTATCCTATAGATATCCGCATACATGGTATTCTCCGCTGTTTACATTCCTATTCCAATTCTTACATTAATAATAATGCCTTCAGTGCTACTATGCGTGAGGACAACATGTATCCATTTAATCTGCAACAAGCAACTTAAGTACTGAGGTATTAAGTGATATACATCTGTTATGAAATATTCAGAGAAAAATAAGCGCCGTGTTTTCATTTTCTTATCTTTCGTCATTGTTCTGTATCTTATTGCCCACATGAAAAATTATGGAGATTAAAGTAATTGACAACTAGTTACCATTTTCTTGGCATCCGGGATAAAGCCTCGGTTGACGCTATTAAAATTCGCGCATTTTCAGGACAACGAGCGAACGTGCATCTACTTTGGTCTGGTCCACATAATTACGGCAGTATTGTGTAGTTGGACGGTATTCATGTGTATTACCTTTTGCTGCTATATCCTAAGCGTTAAAAGCAAGATAACATTGGTATGTATTGAATATTTATGTATGTATGTATGTATGTATGTATGTATGTATGTATGTATGTATGTATGTATGTATGTATGTATGTATGTATGTTTGGATGGATGGATGGATGGATGGATGGATGGATGAGGGACCGACGGACGCCAGCCTTCTGCCTTCCTGTATGTCTGGCTGGTTGTCTGGCTGGCTAGCTGAATGGATGGATGGAAAAAAGGATGCGTGCTTGCACGTATGTATCCACATTTATTTGTTTCACTATCAGATCTTTGCATCACTATCAGATCTTTGCATCATCCTTTCAATGTATCGATAAATCTACCATTAAATGAGTCAACTGATAAGCGCTTTATAGTTTTGTATCTGGCATACACCATAGATATCTTATTCTTTTGAATTTGTCGTCAATGGACACATGCAATCAAATCTAAAATGAGCAAAATGGCAATAGTATTTGATATTTCATCTTCAGGTCAATGAATCTCCAAGTCCACACAAGGATTCCCAGAGGGTATGTGTTATGTAGGTCATTCTTCCAAATGATTAGTTTAATTAATCTGTTAATTCCTTAATTAATCAGGAAAGTTATATTGACTACAGATGAAGATATGTTCGATCCTTAATTAGCATATCAATTGAAAGTCTGGAATTTTCAAGTATTCTTTGGATAGCTTCTCTTCGCTATCGATACGAGGCTGTACAGTAGACTTTGGACTTTTGGGATTTTCACGTCAGTGTTGACTTCAAGGTTTCCACGCTGGATTATGCTCTGTAAACTCTGCTCGGTTCTGACCTACATCAAGTCTGAGAAGGGCTCATCTCTTACTCAATTCAGTGTCTTACTGGACACTGATGTAATTCGGGAGTTTTGTTCCGTCCCACTTGTGCTTAGTACTGAAATCTTTGTACTGTTTGGAACTTTGATTGATTTCTACTAGATTTAGTTGTTAGTTTTAGTAAATCTATTTTAAAGAAAATCGCTGACTTCACCGTCCTTTTCTGTTGTTACATATGTAAAAGTATGGAAGTATTGTAGATTTCTGTTATGTTACCTTTTTTTGATGTGCCGGAATACTAGTTGAATTGGCCATTATGACTAATAGATACCTTGTCGGTTAATTCGTGATTTTGGAAGACGACACTGACGTTCGATTGCGGGGTTATCTGCAATATGTCATCCTTTCCGGGCCTGGTTGCGCCTCATCTCTTGGTGGTTAATTTTATCCAATTTATGCAAGCAGAAATTCCTTTTGTATGAAAATTAAAAAACAGATAAAAAACCAGAGTTGGATGACCACAGATATATACGTTCAGTGACAGATACTTATGAGTGGATATAATAAGGAATAACATTTTGGTATTTATTGGTAATAGCACGGTCACTCCATAAAAGACCGTGATAGAAGGTAGTTGAACGAAGACCACACACTGTGTTCTGCAATATTGCGTGTATGGAAGTGATAGAGCAGTTTTTAATTTATTTTTATTTCACTTTATTTCGGACTAAATCAGTCCATATAATTCTTATTTCATATTTAGGATAAGATTCTTAGAGCATTACAAAAAAACTTTTCGTTATTTTTTGTATAATGTTTTATGTTGACGAATACCTCTTTACGCATGAGGCTATGTAACGTTTTTTATTCTCTTCCTTCATGAAATAGTGATGGTAAAACACTTGTGAGGCATTACGCAAATTTTTGTTATTAGTTTTCCATGAAGGGTTTCTTCTCAGTCTTTGGGTAAGGAAAGGTTGTAATATGTGGTCTAACCAAAACTGCAGAACGATATATTAAAGATCTGATGCCTTCATCTTGACAGTAGGACAAAACTAACACATCAACTTTTTACCATGCACTTTGTACAGAACCATTTCCAGCTCATAAACCCATTACTGTATACCGAATAATAAACTCTTCCTTTATTGAAAGTTAATATCCTAAAATGATACCATTTCCAGTCTTTCGGGGTTTTCCACACAAAATATGTTGAACTTCTTTTGACGTTAATTCGTAAAATGAATAACGTTTATGACATGCTTCTTCTACATATATTTCAGTGCATGTGGACAAATGACGCCAAGGAAATGGAACTTATGTCAGATGGTTTGGAGATAAGGAAAGACCATATCATCATGGCGGAAAGCTACATTTTCCTTTAGTACTGATACAGATAAAATCTAGAAATTTCGGCTTTTACCACTTTCTTTTCGAGTTTGTCTCTGTGAAAGGGTGCGCTTGTTTCTTCGAGGCTGCATGACATCTGGAAAGAAACTGATACTGAATTCTATTTCTGCGGTTACGTAGTTCGTAAAAAAACCAGCCCTCGTTGTTTGTACATTTGCATATTGGGGTACCTTTTGCACAACTTATGATTTAATGCAATATATAAGTCAACGTTTCTCATCATATAGGACTTAAAGTTATTACACTGGCATGGCCGAGATCATGACATGTTTCGGTATCCAATTGATACAGGGTGGTTTGGATTATGTATTATTTCAGTCGGACATTATATAAAGAGTATAACCTCCAATATTTACAATGCTTCATCATCCATTACCTACCTCAAGAAACTCCTTGTTAACATTTCTATAATCTGCACACGATATACCATTCCATTCTTATCAGTTAATTATGGTGTATTTTATAACACTTAGTTTTGATTGCCTTTACTTTTTTCTTCTTCCATGAACTTTTATGTTTTTTTTTCTCCACATAACGTACTTCCTTTGAATTTTTCAAGTTTGTCACTCTCACTACTTTCCTCGTCTGATATTGTACCCACTTTTTGCATTTTCTAACGCCAATACTTTAAATTTTCTCAATTTACCATAACTTTCGTTTGGGGTCACATGAAGGTAGTCTATAAACTGTAAAAACCGTGGTGCTTCACAATAAAGATAGTTGAATACTCAAGATATTGATTGCAGTCACTTTTTTTTCAAAAGATGTAGAGTAAGAATCTCAGAAGTTCCTCTTCCTCCTCATTATAACTCGGAGTTGTTTGGTTTTGGCCTTTGTAGCTCTTTTAACAATGATGGATTCAGGATTCAAGGGCAGTCTGGTACTTTTGCAAGTATACACTGACTGATATTTTTATCAACAATAATCATATTTGTAAAATTATTAATACTAGGGCCTGTACTACAACTACGTTAATTCTGCATGGACACTGATCATTAGTCAGGATTCCAGTGCAGCTTTGTACTTTTTAGTATACAATAATGACAGAAATATTACATTTTTATCAACAATATTCATAATCATAAATTTATTAATAAATTTTCACACTTTTGTCATGACTAATAATGCCTTGTGGCCCTGTGGTGCAACATGAATAATTTGAGTTTGCTGGATCAATCCTATCAGTTGATACAGTGCATTCGTTTTCGCATTTTCCATGATTCTGCCTGGATATTCCGTGCACAGATGCCTCGGTCTACTGGATTACTGTAAGCTGGGATTAACTACTCTATGGAGACACTCTGTCGTCCTCTGAGACACATATTGGTTACATAGCGGTATTGGATTAGTGTGAATCACGTGATGGAGGGACCATGGTTCAATGAACGGAGGATAAAGTTATATCCGACTTCACTAGCTCTCACCATAGACCCTAAAGGGACAAATTTTCTCTTGGGTCTATGCTTTCACTAACAGGGTGTCTGGCATACTCATATTGTATGCATGAAACCCAGTCTGTCTTATCTAACACAGAAACTGTATCTCAAAAAAGATTCGCTGTCTCATTGGCCTAATTACAACTGGGTGACTAGAAATACATGTATCTGTATGCTTGAAGTCACTTACAATTGTTGCATTTTCATGTAGATTTTAATATGTCTCAGTTGTCTGAAGGGTAAAACTGCTGTAATTTGCTGCAGTAACGCAAAACAACTGGATTACAAAATCACCATCCTAGCCAAGGAGACTAGATGTATTTCCATGATCATTAGCTAAGTCAAAGTGGATATGTTTCCTAGCTCAATGGTTTTGCAAATGAAACTGTATAAGCATCACATCCAATTACCAATCAAGATGTGTTCAAAAATGTTTGGTGTTCCACAGCATGTTAGCAGTGCAGTTTGTCATGATTCGGGTATCGCCACCAGAGTTTTGTTACCATATTGTTGCACAACCCAAACTTTCTTTAAGTTGGGAAGGTTTGAAGCCCAATACACTAAGTCTCATTTGCAATTCACGTTTTAAACATCCACGCCCCACTCTACTTTTGCTCATTCATGTGTCTGTAACAATCTACTTTTTGAAAACTTTTTGTTAAAAAGGGCAATCAAATCATAGTGACGGTAGATCAATTTCTAATTTTGATTTGCAACCACTTTGCGCTGTTCCTTTCCAGTAAGTTAAATAAGAGGTGGTATTTGATAAACATACACGACAGATAGCTTGGCTGGTCACTTAAAATGTTTGGATTCTCTTGTTAACTTTCAATTTGTGTCAAGTAAATGTCATAGATATTGTCACCTCCACTGACTAAGATACCGGTTCATGCACCCAATGAGATACAAATAGAATGCTCAAACTTGCCTCTACTGGGGTATTGTACATACATGTAGCTGCCGATACAAAGATACAAATGTGTAAAACATAATTTTCACAGGTCTATTGATGTAAGTATAAGTTAAGATGTGGTTGAGATCTTTCAGTTTATTTATTCGGCTGAAGTAACTTTGCAAAACAAAAGGAAGCACAAAAGTTTTCACAATGAATTTCATTTTATTCAACTGAGACATCAATATAACTTACAAAAAAGACAAATTTTCACATATTGACAATATATCAGTGCACTGACATAATACAACAGCACAATGAGAATATAAATTTACTTTAGAATAAAAGGACAAATGTTCATTTAAACAAATTCCATACTTATCATTGATTTCTGCACTAAATATTTACACATCAGCATTTAAATGTACCATTTCTGCAATCACACTGACTTAGCTCTTTTGGAGACAGATAATGGCTCACACTGTACCTGCTAGATAAAGTAACAAGGTATTTAATGTAACACAGATCACAAGTAAATTTCTTTCTAATTTCAGGAAAATACAAACAAAAATAAAATCCAAACTTACAGTGATTCAAGCCCTATTAGTTGTACTTTGCAGATGTTTTGATAAGAATGTTTGAAATCAAATGATCACAGAATGTTGTTCAAACATTGGTGATGACTCACAACTCGGATTTCAACAAACAACTGGATAATTTTCAAGTTGTAACTCCAATATGGCTGTCGCATATGATCTGCATGTAAGTGCCTGGACTTTAACAGCAACCAAATCAACCGCAATGATTGGAACACTGACATTTTCAAAGACAAATGGCTGAATAACAGGAATTCAAAACATCTCTCTCGAGATTGGCAGGTATTTCTTCAGTAAATAAATGCAAAAAGATACAGGTTACGGGGCTCTAATATCAATGCTACTGGTGTATGCACATCACCTGTCAAGGATTGACATCCTCAGAATTGCGAACTATATTCATTTAAATATTTAAATTTCACCATAATTTCAACAAATCAAAAAAATACCGCAATTATACGGTGTCGCTCAAATTTGATCAGAATTGGTACATACCAGTATGGGTACCAAAGATCAACAATAAATGTTGTTTATCTGTTCAGTGCAGGAAAATTATACGTTGATGTTATGACAATGATTTCCGCACAGTACAACCAGAAAAACAACAAGAAATATTTAAACCAGAAAAACAAGAATGACAAAAGTAATTAAGGTCTGAAACTTTAGGTACTGAACGTCAACTTTAGCAACATGATATGCATAGCAGAAAGGCAGCAAGCCCCCCTTAGTTTGACCATAGACAGTCTTCCTCCCCTCTACTGACGGTCTTCCTCCCCTCTACTGTCTATGGTTTGAGCAGGTCTGTTAATATGTAACAGTTCATAAACAATGACAGGAAATGACTCAAGTCAGTGGAGTAAGCCTATTTTAAGCCTGTTTCAGAATTTTGCTTTTTCTTACCTAATTTGCACATTTTTGACACTGACGTTTTCATTTGAACAAATTCACATCTCAACCCCTACATCTACCTGTACACCAAATACTAAGACAGTAGCTTTGGCGGTATGGGAGCCTTTGTGTGTGACGGACATACATCCGCACATACCCACAAATATACAGACACTTAGACTCATCATATAAGCTCTTTTTGGTATTTATATATAAAACCAAATATGAGCTAAAAAGTTACCTCAAAAAACAATTATGCTATATGGAAGTCTGGCAGTGACAGATTTATGAGTTGAACAAAGATACACAGTCAGAGGTAGTAACACAATCTTATATAAGAAATAATTTTCCTGTAATCACAATATGAAATCCCAATTTCAAAGTTAATGTTATATTTGCTTTTCTCATCTAAAACTTCAAAGCTTTCATCATAATGTAATACACAGAATAAAGCTTCTCTTTGAAACAAGAGCAAGTTCACATCTCTCTTTACGGTATAATCAACATGATATAGACAGACACCTTATGGATAAAACATTCACTAATGATAAAATCATCAGTTCATTGGATTCTATCACAAAATATTATATTACTTACAATAATATTTTCTTAAAATAATAACTTACAAAAGTCTATCACTTGTGAATACCTTTTTATCATTAAAAGAATCCTTGCCTGCAAATTTTCAGAAATCCCACAAAATCCCAGTCTACATGAAACACTGGATTGGTATATGTGTTGTTGATACATATTGACAATTGGTTTACATTTTTTTGTATGTTTCTATATATGTTCTATCTGCAAGTAGCAAATAAGATGTTTATACCACACTCAGGACTAGCTTATAGGGTTTATACCAGTGTAATAGACTTCTAAAACACTTTGAATCAACAAAATATTGCACGACACATGCAATTTGCCCTGACAAAATTATTAGTTTTCTCAATACTCTTGTACCTCAGAGCTGAATATAGGGGAGTGTGTTAAGACAACAACCAGTGTTAAGCTGATAGGTCACACTGCAACAAGAAGAGAAACAGAATAGTACCAACAAGTCACAATGCTTACTGAAGTTTTTAAGAAAGAAGTGCACAACTGAGAACATAAACGATGAAGAGCAGTTTTACTTTGACCACAAACGGTCTTTACCATGTATTGCGATTCACATGCCAGCTATGCCATCACAGATATCATTGGCAGTACAGCCACGACCACCAGCTGCCAAGTGATCTGGCAGCCACACAAATGAACGCACCTCAGATTCATCAGATGGTGCACAGTGTGGAATCGCTGAAATAAAACAAGAAGTTCTATTCAAATTGACATAATGAAATAGACACAAAAGTCTAAATTGTTGGAGTAAACAGTGTTCTGTAATGTTAATTTGGCAGGAATTACACTTGCTCACAGAACTATTTACTCTTTGCATATCTCACAAAGCATACTTTTTTTCTGATCTTTGATGTTGTGAATATTATAACCATCCATGATCGAGGTGAGCACAATGCTGTCTGTTCACTGATTGGTCAGTTTTGATCACATGGGCAATGGAAGGCAACCAACTTCAATTTTTTTGAACAGCTAGGAGCTAAAGAAAATCACTCAAGGATGATTCTCGCCCTTACATGAAATGTACGAAATAAAATAAAATAGAATTTATCACGTATTCATGTAAATATTATGACATTGTTCCCTCTAATCAAAGGAAGAATTAAACAAAATCGGAATATTTAGATTAGTGATAACACACATATTCCATGTTTCACACAAAAGTACCATGTTGAGAAATATTGATCACTGTAATGGTTTCTCTGAGAGACTATTTTAGGCAAAATACATTATGTCGAGCTATTAACCTATGAGCGCTGTAATTTTTCCCACAAATTTAAAAAAATATTTTACCAATTTTTATGAATTTTTCAGTTATTGCTTTGATAATTTTGGAACAAAAGTATATAACTTCTAATTGACTACAGATTTTAATCAAATGTTCATGAAACTCTAATAACATTGTCTGGATCTCCAGAAAAATCTGTCTGTGTTATATATTATAAAAGTGATAAAAAATAACTTTGGCATTCAATGTGTTAGAGCTTTACACATGTCATAAATTAGGTACCCGGGTATAGATTTTTTATGAGACTTACCACACTTCTTCAAGCAGGACACTACTTCCTCCATCATTTCATAATTTTTCTTCGACGCTTCCTTGTGATTGACAATAGGCAGAGGATAATCCTTTCCCATGATGCAATTGGCTTTCTCCTGGACGGCTTTTGGCGCCTTCCACGGTTCGAACAGGTATCGCAGTGGCATGTCTTTCAACACGGGCAGATAACGTCTTGTTGAAGATAGATGAGAGGAGGGTTATGAATATCAGGGATAGAATGACAAAGTAGCTACAGTGATACTGGGTGCACAGACGGAATTTGACTTTTTCATGGGTATATGGTGATATAGCTAAAAGGTTTTAAACAGGATAGGTGGATCTTTTAAGTAGAAAAATGGATTGAAAGACGAAAATAAAAATTTGGCAGAAAATGCGCACTTTATAACAAAATATCTCAAACAGAAAAACTACCGGTCTTCTTTACAAATTACAATATTTTTTGTTTGTGTATAACGTATAAAGATAACATTTAACATCAGTTTTGATACACCAAAAGTTACAGGTCCAAGAAACCAATGCAAACATAACCAAAGCAAATCAAATCAATAGTATATCAATTGCAGAAACAGGACATGTCAGTATTTTTTGTTGTTAAGTATCTGTACCGGTACTCCATAAGATTTTTGAAAACATGCTTCTTTGATCAGTACCTACCTGATATATGCACCCGAAGGGTCCATGCGTCGGCCATAACGAACTGGACAGAAACATTTAGGACACTGCAGAGCTCGTTCAAATGCTGAACTTGAGATCCACATCCAGTTGCCAGCACAGATGCTCCAATCAGCATCAAGTAAATGCTCCAAGAACATCTACAGTTGGCAGATAGAAAAAATCATTGTATTTAGTGTGGTGTGTCACGGCTAGGATTTTCATGTTTTTAAGGTAGCATATGCCTCCGGAATAGATATTTGGACTCTCAAAGTTTTACAATTTTTTATTGATCTACCACTTTTGGGGGCTCATTTTAAAGCGCTTTTGGCTTAGATAAATTTTCACTGCCTTAGTTATTGGACATCGAAAATTTCATTTTTCCCATAGAGTTAACACAGGGATGGCAGCCATTTTGAATTTCAAATACCAGTAAATGTAAGGTAATTTGTTTCTCTAGTACCAAACTTTGCATGTTGACCCCTGATTTTTATTCTTGACTTGGTAAGAGAATGGTTGAAAGTTTCATTGAGGAAAGTTTGAGCAAAAGTTTATTCTTTCACTTTCGAGGCGCATACTAAGACACATTATGTGGACTGATGACAACACTACTCACACTCATTTCTCACTCACACCTTTTGTGTCTTCACTATGACAAATATGAATGTCCTACTAACGTTTGAAGACACAATTAAATTAACAATATCTTTCTCCCTGCCACTCATTTAAAATAGGGTTGAAATGATGCTGGGTTATATAACAGTGAAACAACCATACAAAATAATTTCCGTCATCAGTGACTTTCTCGCACTGTCGCTCAAGTTTGTCTGCGGGCTAAAAATGCCATCATCTACGACATCCTGTTCACTTGAAACACCTGATAATTTGCTGCACTGACAATCAAAAAAAATCTTCATTAAACTCACAGGGAAAAATATGGTCTTATGCGTAAAGAGAGAGTGTACAATTGGTCTTTACAGAACCTGGTGCACCGTAAGTTTGTATGTCTCTTGTAACATTTCTAGTATCAATGATATAAGGCAATAAGAATACCAGGATGGAAGTCTACAGTACCTTGAAACCTTCTTCCCAGCTTATCCATAGGTCACCACGAGTCAGAAAGCAAGACACTGCATGCCTGCTGACATGATGGATCCACCCTTCGATTTTCAACTGTTTCATACAGGCATCTATCCATGGGTATCCCGTTTCACCCTGTTGTGAAAATTTGACTGGATTGTTAGAATGATCAACAAATTCAGATGGAAAGTAAGAGGTACGGCTAAGGTTGCTTATCATATACCCATGCCCATATAGCTACATCCTAGTGACGTTCACCGTAAAATATCAGCCGTGATATTTCACGGTATAAACGTCGAGATATGCACGATGAACGTCATCAGTTTTAGAGTTTTCCCAAACTACATTAGCAGTTTGTTGGTAACAATTACAATTACAATTAGTTAGTTTATATAGCGGAGTGTCAACGAAAACCATTATCCAACCCGCTTTACAACCTGCGAAGCGATGTCACCGACGTAAAAATTTGAAGGGCTTCGAGGAACATGGGTATTTCTGGTTGCAAAATACGGAAATATCATGTTGAGTCTTGAAATGTTTTCCCATGGTATTTTTTTTTGGTCAAGTTTTAGCAAACATTCTGCCGTTCGCATGGCGCCGGCACTGTGCACGGTCTCCCCTGAACAGGTAGTGAGCGCATGGCGTGACAGCAATGTCACGCGCGCGACGACTGTTGACATGGCAACTCTAAGGGTAAACTAACAAAATGGCGTCCTCTCCGCGCGAGCTCCGTGTCATATGACGATCGAAATCAGGATAGATTTTAAGCTGAGCACAGGTTTTGATCGGTTACAGTTGTAATAGCATATTGCACCTTGAAATGTCCCTTCTGTATGACGATTTTTGTATCCCGGTGTCTTTCTACTTGGGTTTCATAGAGATATGGACGACTTGCAGTGATGTCGCGCGTGATGTTGACATCTTCGTCGTGTACTTTATGAATGAAGCCTGTTCACACAAACATTTTGATATTTATGCGCGAGGCATAATAAAGTAAAGCCTCAAAATTTAAGGTTTTTCGTTCTATCGGTAAAAATTCCCTGAAATTGCGGGCATGGGTATATGATAAATCGGTTATTACCCAATATCGCCTGTTCCTTGTGTCGTATCAGCATTCGTGTCATTTGTGCTGCATCAGACACGAGACAAAGTCAAGTGTCTGACACAGCACAAATGACACTCATGCTGATACGACACAGGAACAGGCGATATTGAGTAATTACCTCTAAATATACTTTTGCACCTCAGTAACAAACTTTTGACTTCATTGTAATCTATGGTAGTGGGAAAGCATTAGATTTTAAGGTAATATGCACCTCGAAAGTGAAAGACTTAAACTTTTGCTCTAACTTTCCTCAAGGAATCTTTCAATCATTCTCTTTCAAAATCAAGAATAAAAATAGGGGGTCATCGTGCAAATTTTGGTACTAGAGAAACAAATAACCCAAGATTTACTGATATTAGAAATTCAAAATGGCCGCCATCCCTGTGTTAACTCTATGGCGAAAAATAAAAATTTTCGAATTTCAAAAAACTAAGCCGGTGAAAAGTTTTCTTTCACCAAGAGCTTTACAATGAACCCCCACATGTGGTATATCAGAAGATAACTGTAAAAGTTTGAGAGTCCGAATGTCTGTCCCCGAGGTGCGTTCTACCTTAACCCTTTCACCCCCAGTTCCCTGTATACAGGTCCAACTTTACCATAGAAAACAATGGATTTGGGACAAACCATGGTTTGGTGGTGAAAGGGTTAAAGGTAGAATGTGCCTCTGGTACAGATATTCAGACTCTCGAACTTTTACAATATTCTATTGGACTGCTACTTGTTGGGGCTCATTTTGAGGCTTCTGGAGTAAATAATGTTATTACAGTTACTGGCTTAGTTTTGTGAAAATCAGGAATTTTATTTTCCCCTTAACGATAACACTGGGATGGCAGCCATTTTGAATTTCAAATATCGGAAAGTATTGGCCAATTGTTTCTCTTGCACAAAACTTTGCATGGTGACCTCCGATTTTTATTCTTGATTTTGAAAGAAAATGGTTGAAAGTTTCCTCGATAAAAGTTCGAGCAAAAGTTTAGGTCATTAATTTTTTAGGCGTGAGCTACTTAAAATGTGGACATTCTTAATCACTTGTAGGTACGGTACGAGCACAGTTCATTTGCTTTTGTATATATTATGATTCAATAAATGCAATGATAAGATTCACATACATATTTTGAAAGATTCTCAAAGATTCATCATGAATTTGTCTATAGACTAGCAAGCTCCAAGTGTGTCAGAATATAATATCAAAACAATAAATTGAAGGAATAAACTTCGGCAGACTATTACATTAGTGGTAGCTAGGCTGTTATGTAGAATCGTTTGGTGTCATGCAATCAAGCAACTGTGGCCAGTCTAGGGTCTCCACTCCCTTACAACCATGACTGACTGTGCAGTGTACCGGTAGCTTACTATGATAGAGTAATGATGTGCTACTCACAACTAGCACGACAGGCTTCTCAAACATGTTGACATGAAGTTGTAATTGGGATTTGAATCCGATTGAGAATTTACTGAATTAACTTTATCAAACCTGGTTACATAATAAGGAGTGATATCATCCACTCTAGTCTAAGAGCCATGAAGTTTTGCAGTCAGGAATTTTAAACCAGGGGACACTCTGTCCCCCTACCATTCATTTTAGGGGACATTTTGCACATTTTGGGGACAACATGCATCAGTTGACCATCAAATTTTGTATTTTGTTTTAACAAATTAGTTTCACAGAACAAAAGTTAAGCTACGGGGACTACTTCATTATGTTTGAATTTCAGGCAAGTAACTAGTATACCGTATCTGCCACGAATCAGAGAGCTTACTAAAACTACAAATAAGTTATAATATCAAGTGCAGTGTTTAATTACATGTAATCACAGCTCTGAAATTACAAAAATTAACTAAAAATTATGCAAAACAAAGGTCATCACCAGTATTACTTGTAGACTATACACCCAACACAGTCAATTCGTGAGTGTGCCCGAGGTGACCCGCAGTGTGCGACAATGTGGGATAACGGTTTTGATTTGGGGGACATTGTTGCAAGGGTGTGTTTTGGCGGTAACACTGGCCATGTGGGTGATATCTTCTTACCCCAATATGCTGTCAATCAACTAAACAGTACAATATAATTGGTTCCGAACAAGATTTGTTGAAAGACAGATATTCTACACTAAGTCAACACTGTGGTTGGGGTCTGAGTCTGCGGAAACCCACTCAGTCTATTTAAAACACAAACACATGGAATAGTACCTCTTGCCATTTCTTGAGATGTGTTTCATTCTCGTACCAAGGAATATTCAAGCAGATCGGGTTTTCTTTCATCTGGTCGTACTTGTCATTGCCAACTGACATGGTGTAGAAGTATTCACGCCATATCAACTGAGCAATCAGCTGATAGCTGGGTTCCTCTGTAGAGACCTGGAGTATGCAATAAGTCATCATAACACTCAGAAATTTCATAACTATCATCATTTTCAAGCTTCATGGATTCATACCGATGGTATTTTATGATGCATTTTGTGATTCGAAAGAGGTTATCCAATATTTTCTGATGTGATATCAGAGATATCCCTCTTTGGGAAAAAGGAAGGGGTGTGAGCTAGGCCACATGTAAAAACCCCATATTCCAATACACCTGATATCTTGTTATTTTACATCCATAACCAATGAACCTGGTCAAACTTATAGTGTCAAAATTTGAAAACAATTATGGGGCAAAAAAAACTTGTACCGCCAGGGCATAATCAAAGCATATCACATATCTGTTGTCTCTGGCCAAGCTATGATTTGCTAAAAACAGTTATGGAATAACTCAAAATGTGGGTTAAAAAACATGTGTTGACTTCAACTTGTTTAGGTGGATGAAATCATACTCCATTTTAAAACCTGGTTTACACTGAAATATAACACCCAATTTCAAACCACAACACTGAAAAACCAACCCACAAAGACAGCAATACATACGTACTGGCAAGTAATGGAAGTACAAACCCCATCCCCACCCCCATTCCCCCTGCCAGTGATCTGATATACCTGTCAAATAAATTATAGATACATGCAATATGAATACTGTACCTCATTGAAGACTTCCATTATCTTCCAGTAAAACTTGCGAACAGAGACACAACCAAATCTAAGATAGGGACTTAGACTCATCGGTGGCCCGAGCAGATCAGGTTGGTATTGGTTTGGTAGACAGTATCCTGCTTTGAAAGCCTGAAATTCATGAAACATGTGAATTCAATACAAAAGAGTGAAGAAGTAGCAAACAAACGAAATATACCATGAAATTATGCAATAACCCTATGGCAGGCAGACAATAACCTTATGGTAGGCAGATTTACGGTAACTTCAATCTGTGACATACCGGTATACCGGTACATAGCACAAGCTGCGAGGTAGGTGTAATATGGAGCAAATTGTACCAAAATTCTCGCTATCTCTTTAAATATTTTGTTATGTGCTAAGACCTCCATTCAATTAGTGAACTTCACTTTCTGACTTTTTTTTTGTGATCACAAGTTCTTTGTGAACAAAAACTGCACACTTGTGCAAACAAATTTTACAGGAACTTTTTTTAGCTCTTTGTAGTCTCTAATACAATTTATGGACAGTAACATTCTGTCCTTAACCTTTCGTTCCTCAAATTATAAACACAAAAAGTATAATTTCTTAAATGTGCTATAAGTGTCTGCCTGCCCTAACCACACTTGGTCATTTCACTTTCACTATGTTGACGAAAAAGCACTGAATACTACAGTCTTCATGAGACGCATAATTCCAAGTACATTGTTCTCTCAGGCAGACATCAACATTTCGCACTTTTGACTTTCGTTTATGGGGAGGGGGGTTTGATCTAAATGAAGAAATTTCGTTTCTTTAACTCAGGCGACAATCTGAGATGGTCCCTAATGTGTACATGTGTCATCTATGGTAATCCATCCTACCTTTTCTTCTACCTTAATTCTGCTTTCAAAGAGTTCTAAACCTCTTTTTTCTCCTCCTATCCATCCATTAATCTTCTTTTCTTCACACACTTTCTCAGGAGCTAGTGTTAAACCAGAGAAGAATTTTTCTTTTGGTTTTATATTATCCAAGACACTACTTATACAATCTTTGCACTGACTCACAAATCAATCATTAAGATAAATTCTGTATGATTATTACAACTATGGACACTGAAGTTCTCTGGATTTTGAAGACTCAATCATGAAATACAGAATCGTGAAAATTTCATATGCTCAGCTGACTTCAAAATTTTTGTGTCTGATTAATTGTTGTGGAGGTGCAATATCATAACTTTAACATCTTCCCCTTGCAGGATCCAATTGCATGGTCACTTCTTCAGTGACCATGTGAATCACAGCTTAACCCTTTCACCACCATGGTTTGGCCCAAACCCATTGTTATCTATGGTGATCTTGGACCTGTTTACAGGGAATCAGGGGTGAACAGGATACGGTAGGATGTGCCTTGGGCTACATTGTTAGGGGTATAATAATCAACAGATTTGATACAAAAAGAGTTTGTTTGACAGATTCTTATCATAACAAAGTATTATCACTGATGTAATAATTTAGCCATGCGTCTTGCAACTTTGGGAAACAGATACACTTACCCAACTTCTCCAAGCATGGAAGCTCAAACTGAAACTTTTCTGGTAATGGT
>LD353201.1:53420-66820 GCA_001465055.1 Ptychodera flava
GGGGAAGAGAGATCAAAATAAGCGTTCACAATTTCCAAGTTTGGTGAGCAATGTGTCTTACCTGTGAATATTTTACACTCTGCGCGACAGGTGAGTAGAAGTTTGATTGCACTATCGGATTATTACCGAGTGACAGCGAAGCGAAATCAAGTTGATATCGCCGATGCGATGTACCGCTGTATCGTTGCGTAGGTGGAGACAAAACGCTTTCTGCGCTGTTCATCTATTATGAGTAGTTATTCTCGCCGGACAGGTTTTAAACAGATTATCAACTGTGGTATCACGTGGGGCATCGCGATCGCATGGATCCATCTCTGGACATTTCTGCTCCTGTTGCGTTCTGTTTTCTCTTTTACCGGAAGTCGCCAACGGCAGCCTGTAAGCCCATCACGTGACAGTGTTACATAATAGCTTGGCCTTGGGAACTCATGCCTGCTGCGCATGCGATTGACTTGGCACTGGTCTCGGGCACTGATCCAATCCGATGTAGAGATGGGGCAGTCTTTTACACTTTTGTACTTACGGTCTTTTTCTCTTTTTCATGTTCTTCTCGCTAAACACGATTTATTATACATTTATTATACCTAGAAAAGTGCTTATTATACATAATATACATGTATAAGCTTTATTAACAGGCTGACAAAAATATTTGCGTTTACAAGAATAAAATATAATTATCTCTAAATAATAAAAATCAAATAATATATGTATCTGAAGTATATATTATATAAAAATGTTATTTTTTAAATATATATATATATATATATAGAGAGAGAGAGAGAGAGAGAGAGAGATAGAGAGATAGATAGATAGATAGATAGATAGATGGATAGATAGATAGATAGATAGATACGCAAATTACTTCAAGTACAAGCACTGTCTTTGACACTTTTTGATTTATGGTCTTTTATATATATATATATATATATATATATATATATATATATATATATATATATATATATATATATATATATATATGATTTCCATCGACCCCTGACCTCTATGTGATCAATACGCTACAGCACCCCTGCATATTGACGGTGAGCTTTACCACTGTTTGCGTTGGGCGAGATGCAGTTGTCATGTGTCATCAAATAGAGGATGAACCATTTAATATCACTTGAGGCTTGGAATGTTGATTTGAAAGAACTATTTGTTTTGCCCTAATCCATTTAATTTCATTTTTTGCTCACATTTGGTATATGTTTATGCCAAAGAGATTTTAGTGGCATCTGTATATATGTATCATGTGTGTTAGTATATGCAGATGTGTGTCCATTATTTTCCCATTTTTCATCAAAAAATCTTCTTCTCTCAAACTGCGTGTCCCTGGCAGTGCTTTGAAACTTGGTATGCATGATCCTAGTGTTTGTTTCTGCTAGATTTGTGCAAATTGTGGTGAAATTTTCATATTTGTATTTTTTGAGGCAATTTATCCTGGTTTTGGTCAAAAACTCATTTTTTCCCAAAGTTCATGTTAGATTGCTTTGAAACATCATATTCTTAATCCTAGGATTGATTACTGTTGGATTTGTTAAAATTGGTAAAATATTCATATTTGAAGTTTTGGTCAGATAATAAACTCAGTTTCTCTGAATTAACTGATCTGATTGCTTTGAAACTTAGTACATGTAGAAGCAACCTTAGTTGACTGTCTTCAATTGTCACTGTGGTGAAATTTGCATATTTGTATTTTTAGTTTTTCCCATTTTGGTAAAAAAATTATTTTCCCTGAAATCATTTGTCCAAATAGCTTTGAAACTTGGTATGCATGTTCTCAGGGGTCAACTTAATTCAGTATACTCACTCTTACCTGTCACATCAAACCAAATGTGAGCCAAGTGTCATTGACGCAATGCTTTATCAAACTTTGCTCATTCTTGGAACTTGTTTCACAGTCAATCACGTAAGAATCTTGTTTTTTTCATCATAATCAAAAGTTCTAGTTGTTTTTACTGATTTTTTATTTACATGACATGTTAACAGCAAAGCCGACACAGAAATGCATAGCTGAACAAAGTCTTACTATCAGTCATATAGACACTAGTATGTACACAGGAATATTATTTAAAGGCTTTGTTAGTCATATTAAAAATGTAGAAAAATCATGTAAGATCAATAAATTAATGATGATGAATATTGTTGATAAAAATGCAATATTTCTGTCATTACTTCATACTTACAAAAGTACCCACCTGAACATCAATCTTGAATGATTATCAGCATTTATAATTCATGCAGTTGTAATACAGACCCTTAGGTCTTCAGTTTAAAGTTGTAGCAGTCTCTTGCCAGTCTCTCTTAACAGTAAATTATAGGAAGGGGGATGACTCTGACCCACCAAGTAGTGCACACGCCTTCAAATACCTCACGTTTTCTTCACTGCTGCTCCTAATGTCCAAAATTTCTATCCGATTGGGTCAGGTCAATGGCTTGGTCAAGCATCGAACCATGCATTCTTATTTTATAATACCCTAAGCTGTGCGACATCTAAGGCCTGTGCCATCCAGAAATGTGCCATTAAGAATTCAGGCCATTTTCAATCCTGCTAGAATGATCCATACAGTCCATTTCAGTTCAAAATTTGTGCATCACAATTGGCACTCATAACCTTTGGCCCGGCCTGTTGAAAAATCTGCCTTGTGACGGGCTTGGTAACCCCTCACCGACGTCATGTAAGTCTGATGTGCTAATTTTGTATCTATCACATGGACCACCAAGAATTCAAAGATGCACTCCTTTTCATGCCCTTTTCTACCACCATTTGGTCCAAATAATGGGTAATTAAAAACTAGGTTACTAGGCCTCAGCTCTAAAATGAATGTAGTCATAATCATCAGCAGTGAAATAATGAATTATCTTTCACTCCTTTGAGAGTTTCTTATTTTGCAGTGTGTCAAGTGATTGGCAATTTGCACTTATTAAAGCAACTTGGAACTTCCTGCCATAATTACTCAATAATGGCTGCATCAAATTCAGTGAACTTTGTACCACAACAAAAACAGGGGTATATTTATCATGATGAAAAGAAAGTCTACGACCAAAGTTAGTTAAAAACTTTGTACATCCCCTTTATTAAAACAAGATGCATTTTCAGTTCACATTTACTTAAAAATTTGCATTAAGTTTAGAGAGAACTTCTCATTTAATGTATAATCTTATCAGATTATACTGATATTTTCTTTATGAAGATGCATTTGAATGGCATTGTGTTTTGAAGTTCATTGTTTGATATGTTATAAAAGTTTAGTGAACCTTAGTGCACTGTAAATTTTTATTTGCTATGTCTTTTGGCAAGATAACTTGAGCATTCAGATTTATTTACGTTTTATGAATATCTCTAGACATTAGGTTAAATTGCGAAATATTTCTTACAATCTAATTTGTCCATATTTTGGTCAAAAACCATTTCGAATCCTCACTCCTAGCAAGCTGACAATAGTTGTATGTGTAATGATCAGTGTTATTTTGGACAATAGGATTCTTGTCCTGTATTTGTGAACAATGACATTGCATTCTACACATAGTGTGATGTGTTGGCAAGACAAATAATATTGTATTTTAACATACTTAGGGCGAAATGTCAGACAGTGTACTTGTTTTGATGATGAGAAACAAAACGATGAAAATGCCATCAAAAGTTATGGCATGTTTCTATAGCGATGGGCACATTGAATAGATAAACAGACAAAATGTTGTGATTTCAGGATACATTGGATGATGAATAAGTCATCGTTGATGACATAATCCCTTCTGTAATTGGAGACCTGTTATTCCCTGTTTTGATTATAACTGTAACAGTTCTTATTTGTATTTGGTGAAATCTTCATGGTGACAGAAATTGACATGCATATCAAAATCAATGTGTCCTTGAACTAAGTTTAAATACACCCTAAAGGGACAAAGTCGGCCGTTTTTCATGAATTTTGTTTGATACGAGATAATACCGTACTCATATTGTTTGACATGTTGAAAGATACTGAATGAATGAGTGACCATGCATATATTTGACCCCGATTTAAGACACGATACATGAAACCATCTCGAAAATTAATTAATGATCATGACCATTAATTCATTTTCACCATGGTTTCATTTAATTTGCCTAAAACCGTGGTCGAATATATGCATGGTCACCCATTCATTAAGTATCTTTCAACATATCAAACAATATGAGTAGTATAGTATCTCATATCAAACAAAATTTATGAAAAATGACCGACTTTGTCCCTTTAAGTTATGGCTGTGGATATGAAAATATACTAAACTATGCGAAAAACTACGTACAAATGAATCAAAATATTATTTCAAAATAAGTAAAGATTATGTACCACTACCAAAAGAACAATTCTGACTCCATAACTCAAGAAACATACATGCCAATGCAGTGATCAAATCAGTGGTTTGGAGGAAAAGTCAGAATGTATTAATCTTGACCAAAAACATCAAAATATGACTTTATAACGATTCAATGAAAAAAGAAAAAATATCATCTGGCAATACTTGTTTGTTTACAAAATGTGCATTTTTCAGTGACCATGATTAACAGAGTGATTGTGCCAATGATGGTCTACAATTCTATTTTTGTCGACTTCGACATACTCTCCAAGTTTAGGCAGATATATGTCACAAACCGTTCTGTAACTTTTAAAAATTTGATTGCATGGTCACTTTAAAAACGTGTACTTTTTGTCCAAATGTAAAAATGCCAAGATTTGTCTTCAATTACAATCTACAGCTTTCAGACTATTGGTTAAAGGGTCAGCTTGGTCACTGACACGGTCTCTACACTTTCATTTTTCAAAATGTCTTCTGTGTGCACTCTGACACGGAAACAAGACACGCTTCAGGCTATAATTGTCTGGGGCTGGCTAACTATACAACAGATGTTCTAAACTTGGGTGTTTTGTACGGTGCATTAAACTTTCAGTAGAGACACTTTGACAAGGGATGGACCTGTAGATTTTCAAATAGGAAAGCTTTATACAAATTTTGCAATACGGTCTCTAGAATGCCTGCATGCAATTCTTTCTGCATTCCAGAATTTGGTAAATGCTGGGTTACTTTGTGAAGCATACACTAATCTTTTGAAAATTTCCAACCTTTGTTCAGCAAACCCCAATGTTAATATATCTTTTTCTTAAAAATAGCATGATTACAAATATTTTCTTTGCAATTTGATTCTGCTGTTTGAAAAAAAATCACCCTCTAACAAAATCTAATGGTCAAACCCTTAGTCGTATTACTCTAGTCCCTTGTTACATGTACATGTAGTATTAGGTTTACACCGAGACAGACTAAGCTGATTTTGCAGCCAGCCATCTGATATATTGCGATGATCAAACCCTGTGGCATTTTTGTGATACACTGAGCTTAAGCAACTTAATTCTTCAAAGAACATGAAGAGGTCTTATCTAACATTTCATCAAAGCTGTCCTCCAGGTGCAATTTTGTTGAGTTTGCTGACGATGGTCTGTCAGCCAGGTAGGTCGATACGTCCGTGCCACGTGAATGTGAGTGTCTAATAGGTATGTTTGCACTTTGAGTTAATGTGTGCTTTCATGTCGATGTAATTTAATACATCTTTCAAGAAAATTACGCAACTCATATCTTTTCAATGCCATGCATATATTTAATTCTAAAACGTTTGTAAATTTAAGCTTTTATGGAGTGTAGCTTTAGTAAGCTTCAATTTCATTACAATAAATTAACAATACTGAGTTCACATAGCGCATTTATTGCTTTTAAACATTATTCTAGAGTGAGATGATTTGGCTCACCATTTTTTCCAGATGCACAAAATTTGAAAATGTGCATTCTCATAGAATCAATAGTTGGTTAAAACCTTTCAGTAACAGTCATAAATTGTCAACACATCTGTTAAAACTGTTAACAACAGTTATTTGCTTTTACTTTTGTCAAATTATACAACTTTTACAGCTAAATGATATTGAGAATCAAATATGTTCTCAAGCAAAAAATGTACATATTTAATTTTACCTTTTGAAGATGAAATATTTCTGTGTCTTACAGACTTACCCATCATTTAAATACATGAATTGTATTTGTTCCAGAGAAATTCTCAACACAGTATCCCGTACATATGCCTAATAAAGTACACATACATATATGCATATATGCATGCACACATACATAATATATCTCTATATACATCACTTTAAAATTCAACTTTTATGGCACAATATAAAATAAAAAATTTGCTTCACCATGTTAATCTACTCTTATAGACTACCATTATTTCATGTACAGATGCCAATAGTGAATAAAATTGGATTACATTAAATTTTTACAGACTTCTGAAATAGGGAGAATAAGACAAATCTTGAACCATGCACCTTAAATTTCAAGGTTCTTATTAAAGGTAACACGTCTTTTAAAAGGTTTTAAATTTTTGCACACACTTCCCAACAGAAACTTTAAACTACCCTCTGGCTTAACCAAGAATAAAAATTTGGGATCAGTGATTTAGATTTAGATTAGTGAAACAATTGCCTAAAGTTTACTAAGTTTTTACTGGTTTCTCTCACAAGTTACAAATTTACAACAAATAAACTAAAATTTACAGATAAATGTCACTGATATCTCACACTGCGGTAACTCTACTGGGAAAAAATCAAAGTTTCAATTTCACACCGACTCGTCGGTGAAATATTTTAAAACTTTGCTACAAGTTCATCACAATCTATCTCAAAGGTAAATGCAAGTAAATGTCATGATATGGTCATTGTGAACACTCCGACTGTATCAAACTGTAATTTTTCTTCCATTCTGCACACATTAAAGCCCCATTAACTCTACCTTTGGGCTAATTTGCAGCGTCTCTGAAGCTGTTATCCAATTCCTTGGCTGAATCTTACCGTTATCATTGTATTGTATAATATAAATAGACTCCTTAAGTTGATGAGAATAATATGACAATCGACCAATAAGATATAACCTACCAAGCATGCTGCACATCAGCAATATCTTTTTTGCATTACTTAATACAAAAATGCCATCTACTCTAGACAGAGATGGGTTTCTATATTATCTTTGAAAATGTTATGAGACCAATACCTGGTGCTGGATTCTATCGATTATATTCATGTGCTTACACTTACACACATGCCTTAATTAATTAAAAATCAAAGTTGTGTGTTTGTCACAAATGTTTAACTCTTTGCACCCTGACCCCCTGATGACCTATGATATCATACAGACATTTTTTTTCCAAGCCGGGTTCAAAGGATTAAACGACATTCTGTGATCACACTTCAGTAAGCATTTTTACATAAGTTGCATTTGATTTCACACTGTCTTATTGACAATACTGCAAAAAGATACAGCTAATGGGGCTTTAAATCTCATCTCCTTACTGTGGATATATTATGCGGTAAGTGAGGTTGATCCTGGGACCTTTGCTGTGGTATTCTTTTGGTATTCTATGCTGGAAAATAAAGAAAGTCAACAAAGTAATTATTTACATCATATGTCATTCACAAAGAAGGTTGTTACATTGTTAGATAAAACTAGTTTTTATTCAGTCAGTAATTTCATAGATGTTTGCCATTGGGATTTTATAACAGAAATTTTGAATCCACCTCGTTGTGTGTAAAACTGTGAAGACAACAAACCTTTGGTACTTCAACGGAATTACATTTTACAGATTAAAATTGTCAGTAAAATTTGCAAACAAAAATCCATTAAAAAATCAATCATTTTATGGGATTCTGGCCAGGAGCACAAAGTTCAATCTCAGAAGCGGTGAATGGATAAACATTTTTAAATATTCAAGAAAACATATCTTAATATCGAACTTACAGAAATACTAGATTACGAAATAATAGAACTCTAGATGTTGACAAATGAGCAGGTTTGAATTTTGATGAACCTTTGATGAAGCTTATTACCAGTAATTAGGATAATTCAACCTAATCAGAATCCCTATTCAGAATCAACAAGTCCCTTAGCGGCTGACCTAGCTTCATTCTGATATTACAGATAATTAAGATAATAGTTGTGGGATGGTTTGTCAATTAAGAGAATACTAATGAACGTGGGACATGTTTGAATGGCAGCAGCAGATATCTGAATATGCTGTAGATTATTTTTGGACGGGAAAGAGTCCAAGCAGTGATCATTTGCATACATCATGGACAACTGTGACTGGTAGTGATGAAGATCATGGGTGGTACACTTTGCCTTTTACAAGATTGCTAACATTTATGCATGGTTCAACTGTCCAAACAAAAGTTTGCTTGACCAAACCTGCAAATATTGCCCCAGAAATATAAATATGGAATTTTTATAATAATTTACAAACAAGCGACCTAGCGGCCGATATAGCTCCGCTGTGTTTATGTACAGAATAACTATTTTTGACACATGTTGATGAAGAAGGTGGAAATCTTTGATAACTCAATGCAGTGGCCAGAAAAAAGTGGCTAAAATAAGCTGCAAAAATACAAAATTGAAGATTTCATCATACTTTGAATATATCACATCTGATCATCCCTAAGAACATGTCAACCAAAGCTATCTGATGAGTAGTTTTTTGAGAATAAAATATTCTGACCAAAAATGGCAAAAATTGCCCCCAAAAATACAAAATTACAGATTTCATCAGAAATTCAATGTATATTACTTAGCTTATCTGTAGAAACCTGTATACCAAATTTCAAAGCTATCAGACCAGTACTTTTTGAGAAACACATTTTTTGACCAAAAATGGCAAAAATTGCCCCAAAATTACAAAATTGCAGATTTCACCATTATTTCCATAAATATCATTTAGTTCATCTGTAGCTTATCTGTAGAAACCTGTATTATACCAAATTTCAAAGCTATCAGATGAGTAGTTTTGGCAATACACATTTTTTGACCAAAAATGGCAAAAATTGCCCCAAAAATACAAAATTACAGATTTCATCAGAAATTCAATATATATTACTTAGTTCATCTATAGAAACCTGTATACCAAATTTCAAAACTATCAGACCAGTACTTTTTGAGAAATACATTTTTTGACCAAAAATGGCAAAAATTGCCTTAAAAATGCAAATTTGCATATTTCTACACAATTTGAACAAATATGAAATAGATCACCCCTAGGGACATATGTACCAAATATAAAAGCCATCTGACCAGTAGTTTTGAAGAAGAAGATTTTTAAAGATTTTTTTACCAAAACTGACAAAAATTGCCTTAAAAGTACAAATATGCAAATTTCACCACCATTTGAACAAATCTGATTTAAGTCACCCTAAGCACACTGCATATTAAATTTCAAAGCAATCGGACTAGCGGTTTCAGAGAAGGGGATTTTTTTACCAAAAACACCAAAAAATGCCCCAAAAATACAAATATGCAAATTTCACCATGATTTGAACAAACTGAAGTGAGGTCACCCCAAGTGAACTGTACATAAAATTTCAAAGCAATTGGACTTGTGGTTTCAGAGGAGAAGGCAATTGTTGACGGACAACGACGGACGACGGATAATCAACCTATTTGATAAGCTCCGCGTCGCTGACAGCGGAGCTAAAAATTTAGTCAGGTCACCCCTGGCAACTCTGCATACAGAGAAGAAGACTTTTGAAATCTTTTAACCAAAAACAGCAAAAATTGCCCCAAAAATAAACAATGGCAGATTTTGTCATGATTTGTGTAAAACTAATATAGATCATCCCTTGGGACCTTCATATCTAAAGTGATCTGATAGGTGGTTTCAGAGGATACTGTAAACATGATTTTTTATGGATTGAAGCTGTTGGAACAGACCAAGCCAAATGGGTGGAAATATGTATGTTTTGGCTCAATACCGCTTTTCACTGAATTTGCTGATGAGGAAGTGATATTGTCTGGCAGGAAAAGGGTTATATATATATACTCTTCATAAACACTGCAGTGTTGTTAAACGGATAGAGAGTTGACAATGGATAAAGAACTAATATATCAACTGCATTATCATTTGCATAACATTTGCATATATTGCACTATTGACATTAGAAAATAAGCACGACAAGCACAATCTGGAAAAAGCCTCATATTTTCCACTCCAATATTACTTACTTGCCAGTCTACTTGTGTTGCACCTTCCATGATGAGTAAGCTACCGGGCAGAAGAGGTATTTTCACATGTTGCTGGTAAGTGTAATCTCCCTTCTCTTCCTGCAAGAGTCATTTAAAGGGGCAGTCTTTAATCCCTGGTTCTTACATAAACTAGTTGTTGACATTGACTGTTTATGTGATTATGGCCCCTGTTCTCCTTTGAAATTTGCACATAGTCAATTTGCTCAGAGATAAAGCTAATGAAGAACCTTTCCCTTTACAAAAACATTATTACAAAGTCCATTGGCTGTAACTATGCAACAAGTTTTCCTGTATTATTGTCCAAGAATATACTTTACAGTCTCTGACTCCCAAAGTCATGTCCAACAATCGCACATCGGCAAAATATTATATTATAATAAACATTTATAAATCCAAATATCTGTGCTTTAGGTGCACTACTTGGACATTGCAGCAAAGAATGTATCATGTCAAGTGTAATTCTAAACATTAAAAGTATGAGAAGTGACAAGAGTCTCAACGTTACATCCTCGAAACATTACATTCTAAGGACTCTACATGTATATGGTTTATGAGTTCACCATGTCCATAGGCGAATGACAGTGTAAGGCTATCTGATGCACCTTTCACTCAAGGGTGTTCAGTGGTTTGGGATTTGTGAAGGAAAATGAGAAGAAAATCTTTAAAAAGTTGAAAATTATAATTTAAAATTTTTTTTTGCAAGCTTGCAGAAATCTGAATAAGGATTTCTCTAGCAATGCATGTATACAATACCAAGGCATCTAGACCAATAGCAGCAGCTTGTGAGTTTTGGATTCATCAAGATTTTCACATGTTTAACCCATTTGATCAACATTTGTGGCATAGCAAGTATATTTGACAAAAAATCTGTCTTCAAGTCATGACTAAGGTGATACCATCAGAGGTACTCAAGTTCCAGCAGTGAGAAAGTATACACAAACTTAAAGAGGCACTCCCACTTGGTAACATTTTTAAAACACATTTTTTTAATGCTAACGGTCGATATTTGACGTGGTGACTGCGCGCGGATCCCGAGAAATCGATAAAAACATGTCATTTCCCGAGCGTATTTTTCACATCTCGAAGTTTTACGATTGTTTCTGATTTTGACCCGAAATCCCCCGAAGGTGTGTTGTTGTGCAGATCGATGATATTCTAGGGAGTCTACAATACGTTCGAACAACGCAATTAATTAAATTTCCACTGCAAAGACTTTATATACAGCATTATGCCTTTACCTCAGGTAAGTTTTATAAAACTTCTCCTTAGTTTTTGTTGTTTTCATTATCTAAATCAGTTGTATTATATTTTTAACCAATACCACAAAGACATCAGTTTTTACGTGTTAAATATTAACCGCCTCCGCTGACTACATTTTGTCGTCTGCCACACAGCACTTGTGGTTCGCCCCGCGCGCCGCTATGTATCAACCGCACGTAACTGTGCTAGTCACCTATGCGAATTCTGGTGGAATCAGCAAAAATTGTTTTTCGTTTTTTCACCAAGTCAGTAAGACTCAGCTTTCTCCCATGGGGCATGACCGATCACCGACGTGAGTAGTACTGTGGCGTACAGCAGCGTAAGCGTAGACTCGTACTCCATAGTTTAGTTGACAATGGCCCCAGTGCCGAACGTTCGAAGTTCGGAAGCTGAATTTAGGTGGGCCACCAGAATTCAAACTTTTACTTTTTTGAAGACATGTTTTATCTCCACGTGCAGTCGCCACGTCAAATATCGACCATTGGTATTAAAAACATGTGCTTTAAAAATATTACCAATAGGGAGTGCCACTTTAAGTGTTCTTACAATGGTTTGCGTTGAAGCGTTGGCAATGCAGAAACCAGCCATATTGTCTAATTTTAGGAGTTACCAACACTGTCAGGGGTAACTGTGATCCAGCGGTATTATCAGTCAATCACAAAAAAATCAACTCTGCAAAAGTTGAAACAATATCTGGAAAGGTTTAGGCGTAGTCAAAACAACACCAGATCCTCACAAACAATGCTTGAAAATTATGCATTCTGAGTGGAATGTGTGTGGAGGTGTGGTGTTGTTTTGACTACACATGACCTCCTTCCAGACAATGTTTCAACTTTTGCAGAGTTGATTTCTTTGTTTATACTGACTGATATTACTACCAAGACGATAATAACAGCGCCTAACAGCGTTGGCAACTCCTCAATTCAAACAGTATGTCTAGTTCCCGTATTGCCAATGGTTCAACACAAACCACTGTAAAAAAAGTACTGTAGATTGTAGAAGGCAACTGGCCCAAGTAAATTCCTATGCTATACATAAATGATATGTACAACAAACTTTTACCTAACTAAAATTTTCAGCTGAAAAGGATGTCAAAATAGTCAATAATTTTTTGAAATGAAAATAAGTGTTTGACTTACAGGGGGAGGATTCTTCCTCATTTCAAAAGTCCGCCTCTCCCCGAATGTAACTGACGCTATTGTCGGATTCTTTCCAAGCGAGGGTTCGTCATCTGCATGCCATTCCACACCATCATGTTCGTTGCGGTACAGATTTCCTAACACAGAGTTAAAATGCAATTTTGTCTTGTCTTCTATTTTTTTCTTGATTTCAGCAACTAGTGGATTCCACTGTGAAAAAAGTGGTTACTATTTTAATTTGATGTAAATATATTTTTAAAAAATATTAAGAAAAATATGACAGCCACAATCCATGTCATCTGAATACTTTTCTGAGAGGGCAGTACATGAACATTACCTGGTAGGGTAGACTCTCAAACTTGGAATATAAAAAAAATTTTCACGATCTTAGTTTTTAGAAAACAGAAAATTTTATTGTTCTTTATAGTTAATACAGGGACGGTGGCCATTTTAAATTTCAAATATTGGTAAATGTCAGGTAATTTGTTTCTCTTGTACCAAAATTTGCATGGTGATCCCTGATTATTATTCTTGATTTGGTGAGAAAACGGTTAAAAGTTTCATTGAGGACAGTTTGAGCAAAAGTTTAAGTCTTTCACTTTCAGGATACATACTAAGGGTAATAGCCGTAACTTGGGTCAATATCTTCGTATTGGAATACAGAGTTCAGCCAATGCCAGGTTAAACAGTTGAGGTCATACAAATAACCTCATTTTGATGGAAGTTAAAGGCACACAGTCACTGTAAATTTGCATATTACATATATGGTAAAGTGGGCGGGACTTAGCATACGTGTTGTTGACTGATTGTTGTAGAGGATGCCATTTTCTTCACCGCGAAGTTTAAATATTTCCGTCGATACGATTGACCATGGACGTAACCAACAGTTAAGTGCAATTGAAACCA
>LD353201.1:67155-80423 GCA_001465055.1 Ptychodera flava
GAGCCAAATTTGAATAAAGCAGTGAAGTGCCTGTAAGTAATAGGTCCCAAGGAGGGTGACCATGCCATGACATTTGGCATCACAAGATTGCTAGCGTCATGAGATTGCTAATTTAGGGTCAGATTTCTTCAACAATCTAGATTTACTTAACCCCTACATGCAAATTGATAGATAGACAGTAGAACACTCATTTACAGTAACATCATACACATTACATATACAATACCGTATCTGCATCTGGTCTCTGAATTGATTTATGCCACTTTCTAGCAACATTCCCTTTCAGTAACTTTTAATTGAAAAATCTAGTTTTAAGGTAGATTTAGCCTCCGGGACAGATATTCCAACTCTCAATTTTTGACAACTCTTTTCTGATCTACTACTTGCGGGAGTCAACTTTAAAGCTCTTGGAGTAAGAAAAATTTTCACCACCCTTAGTTTTTCAAAAATAAAAAAATTTCATTTCTTATTTACCATAGAGATAACACAGGGATGGAAGCCATTTTATAGTTCAAATGTCGGTAAATGTCAGGTAATTTGTTTCTCTAGTACCAAACTTTGCATGGTGATCTATGATTTATATTCTAGATTCAGAAAGAATTAGGTTAAAGTTCCATTGAGGAAAGTCAGAGCACAAGTACAAGGCTTTCAAGTTTGAGGTATATACTACTTTCATGCCAAGAGTCAAATTTTGAGAGGCACAGAGACAGCAATATTGAAATACAATGAAGATTTCTGAGTGTATCCTTTTGAAACTCAAGTTTTCAAGTTTTTGCTGTAAATAATTGAAATCTACCAATCAGGTATGACCTTATGAGGAGCTGAAAATAAGCAGCAATATTACTTGTTCTGAAAATAAGCAGCAATATTACTTGTTCTGATTGATCTACTCTTGGGTCTCCAAGGAAACATGGAACACGTAAACAAATTGAGTGTTGCACATGCATATTGTTCAAGCTACCTTTCTCAAACCCCTATGGAACAGTTTCTTTTCAAAAAATAAAGATATCTCAAGGCTTTAAACAAATAGGCGACACAAAGGAGAAGGTGCAGTGATCAAATGATGGATCTAATGAGTTTAATTTTCACAAGGTTAAAAAACAAACCTTGATATGCCAGACGGCTCATCACTGAGAATGTAATCTTCATTTTCATGCCTACAAAAAAAAAAAAATAATTATCTCACATTCAACCGTTTCACCACTGTGGTTTGAACCTATCCTATCACTTTCTATGGATTTAGTGATGCCTTCTTTCTCACCCTCGTAAGCCATTCCAATCTGTCTTAGATTTTCCATGCACCTTTTCTGCTGGGATTGCCCTGACAGCAAAAAAGGCTCAAACCTCCGTGCATATCTGTTTACCCAAACCTACCAATGATCTCTTTCCTAACTAACAAGTGCCATGCCTAACTGTCCATTCCCAATCTACCAATGATCTCTTTCCTAACTACCAAGTGCCATGCCTAACTGTCCATTCCCAATCTACTAATGATCTCTTTCCTAACTACCAAGTGTCATGCCTACATGTAACTGTCCATTCCCAATCTACCAATGATCTCTTTCCTAACTACCAAGTGCCATGCCTAACTGTCCATTCCCAATCTACCAATGATCTCTTTCCTATCTACCCAGTGTAATGCCTAACTGTCCATCCTAAATTTACCAATGATCTCTTTCCTAACCACCAAGTGTCATACCTA
Source organism: Ptychodera flava (assembly GCA_001465055.1). Classification (NCBI taxonomy): domain Eukaryota; kingdom Metazoa; phylum Hemichordata; class Enteropneusta; family Ptychoderidae; genus Ptychodera; species Ptychodera flava. Next base: position 68,858 of record LD353201.1, read on the forward strand.
ATAAATATATTGTGTACATTTTGATGAAATGTCCAGGTACATACACTGCAACTCGATCTTATATGACAAATTATTGGTACTAACAGTCACAGTACTGTGGTTGTGACTGGCGCCCTCAATGGCAAAATTTAAAAAAAATACCATCACGATGAACAGTTGGAGAACAAATTGTAATCTTGTGATCCAAAACTGTTTACAATTTAATGTGGTGTGTCCATGAATGTTTGACACAAGAACATTTGTTCTACACAAGTATGGATCACAGAAAGTCTCATAAATCAAAATCATTTTATGTTGGTTAGTTGTGTTAATGTTGATTCAGTTTGACAGGGTAAGATATACTGTTAGGTGCTTTTAAGACTTCTTAACAAGATGACAGGAAAAATTTGTCTTACTTAAATTTCTGAAAATAAGTTGGCCATGCCATACCAGTACGTTGACTGTAGGCAATGAAATAGTTTTCATTTCTACTTTTAAACAGAGGTGCCTTGATATCGGTATTCAACTATGGTCATGTGATCTAGCCAATTCCTCAAAGCTGGACTCATATCGGGTTTTTAAAAATATTTTGACTTTCGAAAAGTATTTGAGTTGTGTAAATGTTGAAATATTTAGAACAGCTCTTTGTAGATTTAGAATTTCTAACCATAACCTGCTTATTGAAAGTGGCCGTTTTGAAGGTCTAGCCAGAGAAAATAGAATATGCCAGTTATGTAATTTGCAATGTGTTGAAACAGAATTTCATTTCTGCTTTATTTGTCTGTGTATGACGATTTAAGGAAAAAATTCCTCTCGCCATTCTTTTATGAACAAGCATCAGTGATTAAATATACCACCCTATTAAATTTCCAGAATCCCCATACTTTAATAAACTTATCAAAGTTTATTTACCATGGTTTCAAGTTACGGGATGGTCTATTGCAGACAAATTGATATTACACATGGATTTTCTCAATTCTTTGTATAATGTAACAATTTTCAAGTAGTACGCCCCACTATATCTGTCTGTATATTTATTTTCACTTATTGTATAAAAGGCCCGAGGCCTGCAATACTGAATAAAGGATGATTGATTGATACCAGTACGTGTATATACCGTATGTTTTAAGTTGAAACATGTCTTACTCAATCCATATGTCTGGTGGCTGTTCTCGTTTGGTCTGACCTTGATCAACGTATTGAAATCTTTGTTCTGGGATACTTTGTCCGAATGAGGTTCTACTCTGATGTTTCACTTCAGAGGCATCTTCAGTTTTGGTTTGACCCCCTGCGGCAGCAGATCGCCTCGGTTGTGGTGGGGCCCACGACCCCTGGATTCTTGCTCTTCTCCTTTTGTCGTTGGAGCTCATGCTGGCCTGAAAAAAACAAACATACAAAAGCATGGTACAGTGTAGCTCTGAGTGGCAGCGTTGTGTGTTATTACCAGCTGTGCTTCCTACCACAGCCCTGCCAGCTGTCATAGGCTAAACCACTGGGTTTTGACTCTGAGTTTTGCGGACGAAGATATGTACCTACTTAAAACAGCTGATTTTGAATCTAAAACTTGTGTTGATCTTTGTTTTTGGTCACAACTACCTCATCTGAGAACATGATGTGCTAAGCTGCACTTGTAAACTTACACAAAGCCCACTTTTCTGTCGCTATGCAAAGAAACTATAACCATCCATATCTACTACCTTTGCAAGTGTGGGGGTTTGTTCTCCATAATGGCAGTGGATGTGGACAGTTTCCTAGCATTGAGACAGAAAAAATGTGTTTTTTGTACGTTTGTTGAGCACAGCATGTGCTCAGATGAGGTAGCTGAGCCAAAAACGAAGATCGACACAAGTTTTGAATTTAAAATCAGCTGTTCTCAGTGGGAAGTCCTTCCTCTGTGAAACTGATGCAAAGTAAGCGGTTTAGCGGTTTGTGGTTGGAGGCATAGCCAGTAACAAAGAGTCCTGCAACATAAAGCTACATGTACCATGATGGTATAATGCAACCTTGGGGCTTTTGGGGATGTTGTGGCTGTACTCAAACAGTGAAGCTGTACTACTTTGGGTAGGACTGATAAAATTTCAAGGGAAACAAGCATCAAATTTCCCAGCAAATTGTTCATCTACTTGACTCATAGTCTAGCCTGTCTGTCCAATTTTTTTTTTGCCAGGTAGGCGAAATGTTACAGAGCTCTACCCGAAGATGGATGGAACTCATTGCACAGTTTGTGGTTTGCTGAGATCAGAGGAATAAAATACCAGGTACGTGAGGCAACTATCAGGACAGGTAAATGTACTACTACTAGTTTGCTTAAATACTGGCAGGCATCTTGAATGTAACGTGTCTGGAGGACTGATTATTATTTGCTATGAAGTTCCTACTGCACACTTTACCTAGAAACTACACAGTTCAAAGTTCACTACTGATATATGGAATTATGAACTACTACTTTGTACTTTTATCAGGTTTGCTTCCAGTACCTTGATGTATAGACAAACTTGGTCACATCATGGACTTACATGTACCTAGCACTGCATGACAGGGCTGTGTGTTACCGGCTAAAGGCCAAGGCTTATAGAGCTTATACGATGTAGCTGCAAAATCATAGCGGTACGGTGAGGCGGTCGGTGATTTTTGCTTTTTGCGACTTCGCTCACCAGTCGATCGTGTTCCATAAACAGTGAGCGTGGGGCACACCTGTTTCTGGGAGCTGCCATTACCGAAAGTTGGTAATGGCGGCTCCCAGAATGGCAAAAATGTTTTCGGAACGTGATCAACGCTTTTGAACAAATTCCAAACCCCATAAACTACAAGGTTAGTGTATTAAGTGTTTAGTCTTCAGTAGTGATAAATCGGTACAACCAAATGCAGTAAATATGTAGCATATGTCACATCAACACGCCTGGTCCAGTGGGATGTGCTTACTTTAACCTCCCAAGGGCCATCAGCAATGTAGCGCTACTTGTGAGAGAAGTCGCAAAAATCAAAAATCACCGACCGCCAATCGCCCGATTAGCAACAACCTTATTCACGATGCACACTATCAGGCTCGACACTTAGATAATGTTCTCCTTGTCGCTATTACTCTCCATGCGTTAATTTTTGGCCATTAATTTACCGCTATTACCCTCCATGTGTTAATTTGGGGCCATTTCCGATGTGTTTGAGGCGGTCCCATTTCACGACTGTCAATCACATTCGTCAACCAATCACAACAACCTTCCGAGCCAGTGCGGGTCAACAGAAAAGTTTGGCTAAAAATCCTATATATGCCTACATAAACTTGCAATTTTAGTAGAAAAAATTTGATAATGGTAAGATGCAATCGATTTCTGACTGTGTACAGAAATGATAGTACTACATCTCCACCTCAGTCCTCTGCCAGAGACTCTGGGGCTAAGTGAAGAAACTTGTTGCTTATGAACTGATATGAATGGGCAACAGCTGTCAGTTTGAATTAGGAGCCCTGACAATCGCTCTGGGAGTAGCTGCAAAATTGTAGCTCTACGGTGAGGCGGTCGGTGAGTTTTGGTTTTTGCGACATCGCTCACCAGTAGAGCTACAATGCCGAAGGCCCTGTAGCATACAAAATAAGCACGCCACACATGGCGCGGCATTTTCATGTAAAATCCCACATATTTACTGCATTTGGTCGTACCGATTTATCACTACTGAAGACTAAACACTACACTACACTAACCTTGTTGTTTAGTGGGTTTGGTATTAGCACAGACACGTCGATCGCGTTCCATAAACATTGAGCGTGTTTCTGGGAGCCGCCATTACCGGAAGTTGGTAATGGCGGCTCCAAGAAATGTTTTTGAAACGCGATCGACGTATTTGAACAAATACCAACCCCCATACACGACAAGGTTAGTGTAGTATAGTGTTTAATCTTCAGTAGTGATAAATCAGTATGACCAAATGCAGTAAATATATGGGATTTTACATCAAAATGTCATGCCATGTGCAGCGTGCTTATTTTGTATGCTTCAGGGCCTTCGGCATTGTAGCTCTACTGGTGAGCGAGGTCGCAAAAACCAAAACTCACCGACCGCCTCACCGTAGAGCTACAATTTTGCAGCTAGCTCTGGGAGGTGACCCCGGGCTTTCGACTAAATGCAAGCAAACCGTCAAACCGCAACTGATGCAATAGAATATCATCACATCAGTGGCGGTTTGCTTGCATTTATTGAGTCGAAAGCCTGGTGGTCGGTAGCTGCAAAATTGTAGCGCTACGGTGAGGCGGTTGGTGATTTTTGGTTTTTGCGACTTCGCTCACCAGTAGCGCTACAAGACCGATGGCCCTGGGGAGTATCATATAAGCGCACCCCACTCGACCAGGCGTGTTGATGTGGAATGCAACATATTTACTGCATTTGGTCGTACCGATTTATCACTACTGAAGACTTAACAGTATACTGCACTAACTTTGTCGTTTATGGGGTTTGGAATTTGTTCAAACACGACGATCGCGTTCTGAAAACATTGAGAGTGGGACGTCGGTGTTTGTGGGAGCCGCCATTACCGGAAGTTGGTAATGACGGCTCCCAGAAATGTTTCAGAACGCGATCGTCGTGTTTGAACAAATTTCAAACCCCATAAATGACAAAATAATCGCAATCATACCAATCCATAATCCAATGACAGTAGGTCGGAATTCGGAAGACAATAGTTGTAAACATAGACACAAAACAGCACAGAACAGACAGTAAATAGACGGTACACAAACAAAGTCACATTCATGAAAGAAAGATATAGCATAGACCTCTGGCTAGAAGACCAAGAAGTGATGTACAGTATACTGTTTAGTCTTCAGTAGTGATAAATCGGTACGACCAAATGCAGTAAATATGTTGCATTCCACATCAACACGCCTGGTCGAGTTGGGTGCGCTTATATGATACTCCCCAGGGCCATCGGCCTTGTAGCGCTACTGGTGAGCGAAGTCGCAAAAACCAAAAATCACCGACCGCCTTACCGTAGCGCTAATATTTTTCAGCTAGGTGGTCGGAGGAGCTAGGAGGTGACCATTCGGCAATATTCTCATTCCATAACATTCATGTCTGAACTTACCTAGTACCTGTCGTAACTGACGAATTAAATCTGCCAACTTATTTTATCCAAGAAAGTCCGATAGGATATCGTAATTGGAGTCAAACAAATATAAAACGCCGAAACGAAGGTAAATCGACGCGACGACGGTGATGTATGAACTTTTGTGTTATCTTTCCAGGAAACGTCCGAACCGAAGTAAATAAACAGCAAAAAACTGTATAACGAAACTAACTCTTCGACGACGCCGTACGAAAGATTGACTGACGTTCCCTATTATAAGAGACCTAAACTTGGCAATATCGTTCAAAGAACTATGAAATATTCATAACGCGGGAATTAACACCCCGAAAACCAAAACGAAAGTAAATAAGAGTGACTACTACTCATGAGCGCAGACATATTGAATTCGCAATGCATTGTGGTGAAAAAGTCTACTTCCGTTGAGAACCCGGAAGCGATATCCATTTGTTACCTGACACCTCCTTGCCCAGACATTGCCGGTTGAACATCATTCATAGACTGATAGAGCTGCCAATAGCAAAGTATTTAATTCAGGTTCTATTTTGTGTAGCTCTTTACATGTCTAAATACCCGATTTAGCTTTCCTAATCAATCCAACATTACGATTTACGTCTGTTTGAGCTCGCACACGCGAAGGAAACCGAGGGTTATCGTCGCCCGAAAATGGGAGTCGAGCAGAGCACAGAAAGTGCACAACAAGACAAACGCCCTGACGGCCAGGACGTGCCATATACTTCGTATTCAGTGTCTAGAGATTCTCCAAAACATACCAATGGTGAGTAACCAGCCCTGAGTAAGCATCGTAAAGTCGAAAATTGTATCACACTCGAACTTGCGATGGTGATATTTATGTTGCGGTTTTCGTGTGTGTTGCAAATGTCAAGAAATATAAACGGTAGTGTTTTCCTGCGGACAGGTCCATAAATGCAAACAATGACCCATGTGACTACTAGTAAATTAAGTTAATAATAGAGGTAAAAAAGAGGGGGTTGATTGTTGTTAAAACTTATCTGTACGGATACCCCAGACACATCCACAAATTTTATGAAATCCGCATAATAGTGTGGCAATTAAAATAGGTCATAAGGAGACATTCATACCACAAGCATATTGATTTGCATTTCAGGGTTTGCAATGGCCTAGACTTGCCCCCGCCACCTGGCTTTTCCCAGCAGCAGTTAGTGGTCATCGCATTCACCCTACAATCTACATAACATCCCTCCACTAATAATGTGACAGTCTGCCAAAAGTTTACTCCTTCAATGTACTTTATTGAATTAATTTGTTTTGAATATTTATATGGCCACAGACTTAAGGCAAGTCTATGGTTTGTCTAACGGGGATTTTTAAGGCTGTGCCATCCCTCTGGAGGTCTCTTTTTTACCTCCATGCTCTGATTTTCAGGCAATCTGTACATATGTTAATCACCATCTAAAAGGATACACAATAAAAGAATACATGTACAAATTATGTATTGTTATTAAAAAATTTTCCAAGTTGTTTTGAACACTTCATTCAAGAAGGATGCAAAGATCAAATAGAATGAACTCGTAGTTTGTATTTTGAAATATAATTTATTATAAATTATAATCAGGCCTGGGTTGCACTAAACAGTTTTCTGTGAACTGTAATTTTGAGAGAAGACCAAAGTTCTGATTCTGAAGATTATCAGCAGGTGACTATAACACAAAATTCTATAAGTAGAACATAGAACGTGTGCAGGTTTTGACATCCTTTTGTTGTTATCATTGTGATATATAGATTCACCGAAGACAAATGAAAAGCTGCAATCTTCAAAGAATGACTCCCCATCCAAACAAACTTCAAAGTCACCATCGAAGCAAGCAAAGAGAGAAAGCATCATCGTCGTGAGGGAGGCACAGAAGGATACAGACTCACCAGATCCGGAACTAGCAAAGATGCAGGATATTCCAACGTTCGTCCCCATCATGCGAGGAGCATTGAATATTCCCAATATGGAAGATCCAAATGTCCTGGATAAGATTGACTCCAAGCTGGCGCTAGTGCTGTGTCTGAGGTACCAGGAACATTTCAAACAGTGTGCTGAAGCGGTTTCATTTGATCAGCATACATTAACCAACAGAATCAAGGAGGTGAGACAAATTTTCTATATATTAGACATGTATACATAGTGTTTATTCAGTGACATCAGTGATGCATCACTAACCCATTGAGTGCTGTAATTTTTCACACCCAAATTTTTGTGTAACATTTAGCTCCGCTGTCAGCGACGCAGAGCTTATCAAATAGGTTGATTTTCCGTCGTCGTCTGTCGTCGTCCGTCGTCGTCGTCCGTCAACAATTGCCTTCTCCTCTGAAACCACAAGTCCAATTGCTTTGAAATTTTATATTCAGCTCACTTGGGGTGACCTCACTTAAGTTTGTTCAAATCATACTGAAATTTGCATATTTGTATTTTTGGGGCATTTTTTGGTGTTTTTGGTAAAAAAATCTTCTTCTCTGAAACCGCTTGTCTGATTGCTTTGAAATTTGATATGCAGTTTACTTAGGGTGACTTCAGACAGATTTGTTCATATTGTGGTGAAATTTGCATATTTGTATTTTTAAGGCAATTTTTGTCATTTTTGGTAAAAAAATCTTTAAAATCTTCTCCTTCAAAACTACCAGTCAGATTGCTTTGATATTTGGTACATATGTCCCTAGGGATGATCTATTTTAGATTTGTTCAAATTGTGCAGAAATATGCAAATTTGCATTTTTAAGGCAATTTTTGCGATTTTTGGTCAAAAAATGTATTTCTCAAAAAGTACTGGTCTGATAGTTTTGAAATTTGGCATACAGGTTTCTATAGATGAACTAAGTAATATATATTGAATTTGTGATGAAATCTGTAATTTTGTATTTTTGGGGCAATTTTTGCCATTTTTTGTCAAAAAATGTGTATTTCCAAAAGTACTCATCTGATAGCCTTGAAACTTGGTATACAGGTTCCTACAGATGAACTAAATGATATTTATTGAAATTATGATGAAATCTGCAATTTTGTAATTTTGGGGCAATTTTTGCCTTTTTTGGTCAAAAAATGTGTTTCTCAAAAAGTACTGGTTTGATAGCTTTGATATTTGGTATACTGGTTTCTACAGATGAGCTAAGTAATATATATTGAATTTCTGATGAAATCTGAAATTTTGTATTTTGGGGGCAATTTTTTGCCAATTTTGGTCAAAAAATGTGTATTTCCAAAACTGTTCATCTGATAGCTTTGAAATTTGGTATAGAGGTTTCTATAGATGAACTAAATAATATTTATTGAAATTATGATGAAATCCGAAATTTTGAATTTTTGGGTCAATTTTTTCCATTTTTGGTTAAACAATGTGTTTCTCAAAAAGTACTGTTCAACAGCTTTGAAATTTGGTATACAGGTTTCTATAGATGAACTAAATTTGATCTTTTGAAATTATGATGAAATCTGCAAATTTTATTTTTGGGGCAATTGTTGCCATTTTTGGTCAGAAAATTTTATTCTCCAAAAAAACTACTCATCAGATAGCTTTGGTTGACATGTTCTTAGGGATGATCCAATGTGATATATTCAAAGTACAATGAAATCTTCTATTGTGTATTTTTGCAGCTTATTTTTAGCCACTTTTTTCTGGCCACTGCATTGAGCTATCAAAGATTTCCACCTTCTTCGTCAACATGTGTCAAAAGTAGTTATTCTCTGCATAAACACAGCGGAGCTATATCGGCCGCTAGGTCGCTTGTTATGATTTATTTCTGTAATTCTTTGATAATTTTGGACCAAAAGGGGAGCGCTTTTCATAGGCCAGTTTTTGACCAAATTTTGCGCAAAATCTGAAAAAAATGTTTGGACCTGACAAAAATCATCTGGGTTATATTGTACCAAGGTAACAAAAATTGACTTTGGTACTCAGAGGGTTAACATGCAAAATTACACATCCAAAAGTCTTTGGTGAGACTATATACGAAAATAGTCTCAGGAATTGGGACATTGCTGTTCACATTCTGATAAAAACTATAGAGATAAGATTGAAAGAATTTGACCACAAGCTCCAAGATGCATGAAGACAAACATATTCAGAATTTCTGTCTGCAGCATATGGTGCATGTGCCTTTCTAGGTTTAGGAACAACAGGCATACAGTGTTAATAGTGTGTTGCATATTTGATCGATTGAGAGCAGTGCTTTGATCACTGAGAACTCCAAACATACATACCGGTATATTTGAATGGCATTTCATGTAAGGGTGACACACTGTTAAAATGCAGTACTGGTATATTTTAGCACCAATGCATGACCAGCCGGTCCTGAGATTGAGAAAAAAGCATACAGTTAGGGTAGAATGCACCCCAGGGACAAATATTTTGACACTCATATTTCTCAAAAACTTTGCTTATCTATTTCTGGAGCTCAATTTGAAGCTCTTGGAGTAAATAAAGTTTTCACAGTCTTAGTTGTGTAAAATTTGAAAATTTCCCGTAGAATTAACATGGGCTTTTGTGGCCTGTTTGAATGAAAGATATTGGTCAACATTGGGTTATTTGCATCTCTAGTACCAAATTTTACAGTGTCCCCTGACGTTTATTCTTGATTTTGAATAAGAGTGGTTGAAAGCATCGTCGAGGAAAGTTTAAGCAAAAGTTGAAATATTTCAGGTTTGAGGCGCATATTACCGGTACCTTACTAAGTCCTGGTTGAAAGTCTCCTTTAGGAAAACTAGAGCAAAAATTGAAATATTTCAGGTTTGAGGCACTTATCACCATAACAAATCCTGTATCTTCATTTCAGGTTGATCAGTCAATAAACACAATCATGGCCAGCATGACAGACCGACAGAAGAAATTCGCCAAGTATGCCGAGCACATACAGAAAGTGGAGGAGATGTCCGCGGTTTTAAAGAGAGTTCAAATGAGTGTTGATCAACTAGTGCCATTGATGGAAAGACTGAATAGTGTTTTACCTGATGACGATAGACTGGAGGCGTTTAGCATGAGACCTGAGAAAAAGGTCAACTGAAATTGACCCTTTCACCACCATGGTTTAACCCACACCCTATTGTTGTCAATGGGCATTGTGGACCTGTTTACAGGGAATTAGGGGTTAACAGGTTAAAATTGGATTATAGTTAATTGGATTATAGATAATAGTTCATGTTTGAATGACCACTGTGATCAGTTTAACCTTTCTACCCGTTTTTCTGTACATTGGTCCTCCCACCCTATAGAAAATAATTGGAGTGTACCAACATCTGGTTGTGAAAGCAGTAAATCAAATGAATTAAACTCTTTCAGGACTGGTCGTTCAAAATCACCATAAAAAAATCAAGCCAACAAGAAGATCACTGTAAAATACATCGCTGCCAATTGCTGTGTGCGTATATCTGTGTAAACTGATGTATATCTGTGATTTTTGAGGTTCGCAAACAGTGTCATCTGTGAATGCATGATGCAGGACAAATGTTATTCTGTACCGTTTTTAGCAACAGATAAGCCTGGCCCAATGGCGACAAATGCACTTGAGAGGAGGAGGGATAAGTGTTTGTCTGTCAGCCATTTTTAACGACAGGACGAGCTGCAGAGACTCTGCCTTCATTCATGTTGTGACTGTGTTGTCTGATGTGAAAACAGAGGTTTCTTCCCACCATTGCTGACTTTGTTTGTTACTGCTTGGCCCAATTGAGGCCTTGCAGAAGGTCATCAACTCACTGTGGAAGAAAACCTCTCATATATAAGCTACAACTGTTTGATCTTTTTACATGGATGCATGCTGTGAAGCATAATTTACACTATCAAGAATTGATGTTGGAAAGATAAAATTTTTGCGTGAACATGTGTATTACTGTAACTTTTTTGCATGAATTTAGCAGAAATATAGTATACATAAAAATGTTCCGAAATCAATTTGTGGCGTTGCAGTGTTTATGTCCCCAATATCATGTACAGGTCTCCTGTATATGGGATAACATATTAAACAGTAAATTTTAGGCATAATTCAAAGGCCTGCTGATTCAGCCAAACACATTCTTAATCCTGATCAGCTTTCTTTTTCCACTGTCCATGTGGCCGACAAGCTGTACTTTCTTTCAAACCTGCGGAGTGCGACAGTCACACAAAGCCATGCCATAATTACGCAGCCAGCAGCTGGAACTTTTGAAGATTTTGTCAGTATTTCTGTTTTCATGTTAATTGCAGTTTCTTGTTTTACTTCCCAAAACATATTGAGTGACACAGTATTCAGCTTGTCGACTCAGACTGCACATGGGTAGAATGCAATGTTATTGTTGAGAAGTGAATTTAACTTATACATTTGAATTTTCACAGCTGTCCAACCCAAGGGATTTCAAGTGTATGAAACTAGGGACTGGTCTCATCTACCCCATCATCTCTTCAACTTCATAACCTTGACTGCTTTTCCAAACCATGTAGGACACATTTACAACAGATGCATCATATGTTATGAAAAGCAAAAATTTATTCAAATTTAAAGCAATATTATGTATGTAAAT
>LD353201.1:105927-122008 GCA_001465055.1 Ptychodera flava
TTCAATAGGACTCCCGGTCTTTTCAAAGCCTCCACAAATTGCACAATGGCCGTACTGTTTGAAAGTTACAGAACGCTGGACAGTCGGCATAGACAGTGTGCGAGTATGGACTATAGTAATCTTACTTCCGCATTTCCGTTGTCAACTTTAAACGCCGTTGTCATGGTAAATTGCCTTTGATTTCAAAACCGGCCTGATCTCTGCAAAGTACAGATTCAACTTTTGAGTAAGGTTGACATTAGAAAAATAGACTTACCTGATTTGAGTATAAAACGTCGTTGTGTGAAATAACCACTTCGCGTATTGAAGTGGCGTTTTGTTGACCTCAGTAACACGAACTGTTGTAAAGTTTTGAACCTTTGACTTCCTGCAGATACATGCCGCCCGTAGAGGGCGGTGGCAATACGATATCGTCAGCGCTGAATTTGGAGCATTATATAGCTTTATTACCAATGACAAACAATTATTCATCCATGCAAGGGTCAATCAGACCTTGACTAGCCCGCGTCAGCATTTTTTCACGTTTGCATGAAAAATATATTCCAATGCCAAACTAGTCGTGAACTAAAATGTTCCCGCGTGTCAGAGTATGTCGTGTGTGCTGTCGTCTGCACCTTGACATGTTTCTTTTTCTCTGACGTTATATCCAAAGGTTTGCAATTTAGAATAGCGACAATTTGTTTTGTATGAATTAACCTTACTAACTGACTGACATGACTGACTGACTGACTGACTGATTGACAGCCATGAAACTTAAAAAGGGCTTTCAAAACACCCACGTCCTGTTATGATGAAATTCATCGGGTTTGGTGAAACCATCCCAGAGACAAAAGAAAATTACCAATTATATGAAATTAAACTTGCAATTTGTCTTTCACTTCACTTGTATTAAATCTGTAGTCTCATCAAATTGTGGCAGTCACCATTAAAAGGTGGCCTAAAATAGAGTTTAAAACTATCATGAAATGTACAAATTAGCAATTACCATATATGTAGTAAGTTTCATCAACTATCGTCGGTCCTTCCGTGGTTAAATATCCCATGATTATGAAAGTTCCTCATTATAAATAAAGAAATAGCCTTGTCATTGTCATGAATCCCCAATAGATTGAAATCTGTTAGTATGTTTCTATAATAACTATCCGCAGCAATATTTATCAAATCTAATGCATAATGCTGAACAGAAAATTTTCTAATCACGCATCATTTAGGGCACAACCACCAAAGTGTTATCATTTAGTGCCATTCCTAAACAGAATGCGTGTATATGTACAAGATTTCACGTTGACCTGATAATCTATGCTTGAGCTATCGCGCCAACAGGCAGATAGACTGACATATAATGATATTGTGGTAAGACAATATCGCGTGAATGATATTGCGGTATGCATAGCATATATCATTATTATCAGTAGGATCACATGTATGGTACGCACGATGACCAGTTCTCTCATATAGTATGCAACATATTGAATGCGACGTAATATTTTGATATGCAAAGTATATTTATGAGTATTATTCAGATATTCAATCTTACACTGGTAATTTATATCCAATATTGCACGTTCAAGTACCTACAGGACCTCGATAGTTGAATATATATATATATATATATATATATATATATATATATATATATATATATATATATATATATATATATATTAATGTCCTATTCTTTGTGCCCATACCTTGTAGATGAATGTCACGCACTCTAAAGCTGCGAAAAAAAAAATTACCCACGTAACCATAGACAATGAGGATTTATGAAATCAATCATTGTTATGGCGGCCCATAATTCATCATTCAAACAGACTGTACTGTGCCAGACGATCACCACACATGGCTACTCCTGTTGGGATACTATTTTCAAGCCTTGGAACTTCGGACCTATCACTCAGAGTGAGGGCGGATCGAAAACATGGATTTTAGGAGTTGTACTACTGGTATCAGAAGGCAAAAGGTTAACTGAGCAAAGAGTACAGGTGTTACAGTTTTTAACATTGTTATCAATAGTTACAGCTAATAAACTTTATCATCTCATACAAGGTTCTGAATTTTGGCCTAGATTACGTGCCATATATCGAGTGTGCTGTTGGCTTACGGTGCTTGGGCGCATGCACACACACACATACACACACGCGCGCGGGCACACACATATACTACTTTCTCAAATCCGTTGACGTTATGAATATCAGCAGTTCAACGTCGACATAGCCAAATTTATTTGTTTGCTTCCGACAGGAAGTTAGCAGATTTTGCTTACAAATCATGAAGTGATTTTCGAAGGACGTTGATGCAGTTCACAAAGGTCACTGTGCTATTTAGGCAGGATTCACAAACATTCCGGGGGGGGGGCGATCACCTGAGCTACGCCTGTCCATTTTGTTAATTACACACAGAGATTCCCATGCCATACAGGTGTAAACTCCATGTTCCCCTCGACATCGCTTTAATGACGAAGAAGGTCAACCAAGGTCAAACCTATTGACTTTACCAGGGACTCACATAAATCAATGAAGAGAGACAACCCATATTAATTAGTAACTAGGCGACCACGCCCTACACGACAGATTACGTCTACAATACTAGAATAATACATCGCTTATTGGCTAAAATGGCACACATTGCAAATTTTAAGATTCCTGTCATTACGAGCAAACTTGCTAAGTGTTTTAATAACACTAATAAAATTCATTGATGTTTTCACAAGGTTAAACAATCTTGGTATATCCAATTATCACCACAACATCTATCCAGATGAACCAAAAATTAAAGAAACACCTGAAAATGTAGGCTCAGCATCATATATTGTAATTTTTTCGAAATTACACAAAATATATTGTACGTACGACAAAGTGGACGATTTCAATGATGAAATCATAAAAGCTATTTCTTAATGTTAGTTCAACATTTAACAACTATGAATATACGGATAGAGCTTGTTACTTATATAAAAACACATTTAATTAAATAAGACAAAGCTTATGAGTGCGATCGACAGGGAGACATGTATTCTCAAAAGCTAGATTAGTTAGCTCATTTAAAGCTCCATAAGCTGTATCTTTTGGCTATTTTTTCAGAACTTTCATGGTTTCCCTACACTGTCCGCATTGAATCCCTAAACTGCAATTTAATACCAAGTATTTAGCATATCAACACAACCTATATGAGTATAATGTACATTGTTGTTGTTGACAATTGTATTCAAATTCTGTAAACAATAGATAATGATCACTGCACACGTACAAGCTGTGTTGACAAAAAAGAATACTCGAAATTACAGCATGACAAACGGATTAGGGTCAGACACGGTAGTTGATATACAGAAGCAGAATACTGAAAAACTTGCAATAAGTATACAGCTTATATTCCTTTAAGAAGTTTTGCGGTAGATATGGAGATAGGTATCGAAACATGACACTCCGGTTGTGACATTCCTTGCTTTAACTCACAGCAGTAATTTCGTGGCTTTGCCGATTTACATTAAATTGGTCATATTTCACAACTCTTGGCAGGTGTAGCATGGTAGCAGGGTACGCTTACCCATTCCGCACACCCGGTACAATCATCAAGCCATGGTTCAATATGACCCCTTTGTTATTGTCAATTTATATTTGTTTCTTCTTTATGTACCTTGGATGATACTGATTAAATGACCTGCTTTGATGTTGTATAACAAGGAATGGACACTGCCAATGCGTTCATAGTGATAAGAGCAGAACTACTGTAGTCTCAATTTGTGCGGCTTCACTGCTGTAAAATAAATGATACTTTAGGAGAGTTGCTTGATTGGCCTTTTTGAGGTCTGAATTTACTATCAGAACCAATTGCAAAGGTACTGGTACATGTCTGCTCCGAACATGCCCGTAGAGGGCGATTGTCATGATATTTACTTGACCTTGCACCCTTTGGTACACACCGTTTTTACACTGCTTTCATCAACTCTTCTGTGGGATGATGTAAGAACCAATACAAGACAAACGACGACAAAACAAAATCAAAGGGAAATTTACCCCTCTTTTCCGAAACAAATCTCACGAGTGACACTGCAGACATTATTGCAAATAGCGACAATTTG
Organism: Ptychodera flava; assembly: GCA_001465055.1. Taxonomy (NCBI): domain Eukaryota; kingdom Metazoa; phylum Hemichordata; class Enteropneusta; family Ptychoderidae; genus Ptychodera; species Ptychodera flava. The sequence continues at coordinate 110,009 of LD353201.1, forward strand.
CTTTATTTTTCGATGACAATTAATTAATCAAAAGTGCATTCTGGGTAGTGATGTTTTATTTGTTACAAATCAGTAATCATTGCGCAGTACCTGTCAGTACAAGACTGATTGCAATTTGAAATTAATATAGATCTTTCAGTCCATCTTGGTCAGGACTAGTTTTGAAGTGTGGTGGCCATGAAGCTTTGGCAGACGGTCTTTCCTTGACTGTATTGTAATACTTGGCAAGGTTTGGAGCGTGTTTTTCCAGATTCATTCCTTGGCGAACAAGGACAGCAACCGATGGGAAGAGGCAGCAGTCTGCCAGAGTGAAGTTTTTCCCAGTGATGAATGTGTTTCCTCCAAGCTATGGAAATAAAGAGAATGGAATTAAGGAAGTAGATTGTATTGTATTAGTATAGCTTCCATGTTATTACATGGCTAAAACATCGAACAATTATTACATGCCTAACATAACGAACAATAATTACATGCCTGGATGTGAGTGCAAATCAGTGCATTGATTAGAATAGGGACATCCGGGGAGTTCGCGGGCCGTGTGAACGATTTACAGACCGGTTTTCATAGCTACCCGGTCCGATGAAGCCCTTCGAAGCTTTCGACGTCATAGTAGACGTCTAACGCTAGATGTAAAATATACATGGGTACACTGTTAATTTAACTAAAATCCGTTTGATGCAGGACTGGTTAATAATGGTATCTTACATAAGCTTCTCGAACGTCCATCACTGCATGGGATTCAATGTTAATCCATCGATAACGCCGCGGCAAGCATAGTCATCATCTGACTGTTAGTGAACCGGAGCAATATTCAACTTGACAACATCGGGATTTAAAATGATCAAATTCCATATTGTACATTGAAATACTGTTTTGACAAAATTGTGAATAAAAAGTCGATAAACCCTATGATACAAATTTGAATATATCAATGTTTGCCATCAAATTATCAAGATGTCACGTTTTGGGATAGACAAAGTTTTACATGGCGCACACACTATCTTACCTGTTTCAAATATCCTTCCCATAAAAGTATCTCCGCTCTCAGGTTAGCTTTATTTTGGTTTAATTTGGCCTGTTAAAAAGAAAGTATCACAGTTTTGAAATACATCAACACATTATGTTTGACAAAACATGCTACCCCACTTTTCTTTGTAGTTGCTACATTTTTATATATAAGTGGTATCAATATTTATATCAATTATCGGCTAAGACAACCCATTAATAATGAAGGTAGTAGGATATGGTATTTTGTTCTCCTGATATAGTCGTAAGTGCACATTCGTGAGCTAAATACGATTTTTGGTTGCCACATTGTACTTAAACAAGATAATAATTTTCTAAAATGCGAGATAGTTATATGCCATTCGTTTTCCCCACTCTTATATCTTTGTACCTCTCACCTCATCTAAATTACTTTTGTTTATAAACACTACGTTTCGTATTTTGTCCATTAAAGTGTTTGTCTCCATCATCCTTTGCAGGACAGGGGCCTGTTGGGCCGGGTCACTCGGCAGCAGTTCAATACCCTTCCCTTTGAAGGCAGCCTGTAAGAACCAAACGATATAGGAATGTAGCAAGTTTGCTTATACTCGCAAAAAACGTAAACACAGATGTACAAAGCTAACAGGAAAATCAATTTGTTAATTTCGGTGAATACTTTAACAGATATTGGCAAAACCTGTGGTACATGTTCGAGAAAAGGACACCTTTTCACGACACAGCTCTGAGGCAGGTTTCTTCTGTATTTTCAAAGCGACAACATGCTTGCTAAACCCTGTGGTATAACATGTGTAACTTTACAAAGATGGGAGGGGGTGGTCATCTCCAGTTCTTGAATAAGAATGTAATTGGCGTACCTTGGGGCCAAGGATTTGATGTATCATTCGGGATCATAATGCTTTTAACAGTTTTCAACAGCTGAAGTTTACACACCAGGTTGTCGGTTGCAAGTGAGAACACTACTTTCGATCTTTATTACAAGATGGCAACATTGTGATGTTCAGGATCACGTCTTACGGTCTCAAGTTCACTCTTTTATTTATACACTTTCCTGTACTTAAATAATCATACCAAGGAAACGTTCGGTAACAGTTCCCTTGGTGTATATCGGTGATCATCATTGCAACTCGTTTGACGTGAGTCAGTTGAGATTTTAGATTTAGTCTGCTTGTGAGGTCAATAAGAGATCATGAGAGATTTCTTTAGTTTCTGTTCTTCTGTAATTTGCTATTTGCTAGAGAAAGTATGCAACATGTTGCGAAATCAAGTCCTTGCCCTACCGGCGTAAGGAGAGCTGATATGAGGAAATCTTTATATGTTGTATTTGTTTTCTTCGTTCCTTGGGATTGCACTTGCGCTGAGCTGAAAGTTTGCTCAGCTCAACTGCCGAGGGCGGTATTATGGTCTGAGGTGAAGCCAGCGATGGGCTGTAAGAAAGTCTACGCGTTCATCGAGCGTCAAAGTATTAAAGAGCGAAACGAAAATTCAACTCTTGTGAACCCGTTTAAGGATTTTTCAAGTATTTTAGGCGAAGACAAAGCTAATCCCTGATAAAACACCAAATAGATTTTACTAATAATATTCATATTTGATAATTAATAATACATTTTGCCAGACTTTAAATGCCTTATTCGACTGTGCATAAGGTGGCTTCGAAAATTAGCCTGTATGTAACTGCTAGCATTACGGCAATTGTACGAACAGGCAAATTTTGTCGCTTATTCGAGTCCTAAAATTCTCTATAAAACTTTTGTTTGTGTGTTGAAAGAAAAATAATCGTTGCTGTCGAGTCTATCATGAACCCAAGTAACTCTATTTGCTGATTTTGTACGAACTGAGATTTCTCTTCGTTGATAATAAACCCAGTATTTGTCAAGATGTGTCTCATTGCAGGTTTCATCGTGTACAATGCCGAATATTACACTCATTGGTATGATAATAGGAAGGAGTGTCGAAATGATTGAAACACCAACCACACACCAGTATTATTGAACTTCAGTAGTAAATAACAACATAAACAAGAAACGACATAGAGATTTGCACGTTCCCAGTGATGCCAGCTGGAAATTGTCTCGTTTTGAGTGAAATATTAACGTGGCAATCACAACACGCGATCTGGCCAAGGAGTAGCGATGATGAGCACCGATAGAAGACAAGGGAGATGTTACTTACGTAATGAAAGTCCTGATTTGCTTCAGAGACGTGCTACCTTGAATCAGAGATGTCCCGATCCTATGCCCCTTGTTCAAAGCACCCCGCAATCTTTGCTTGACTCATTGGATATATGTCGCTTTATTGTTTCAAATTTTTTGTGTTTCAAAGAAATTGGATGAATACATCATTCGTTTGCCAATCTATGAAGACAAGTTCAGCTTTCAGTATATGACTCGCAGAATGGGCACTTTGGACCCTAAGCGTTCAAGCACAGGTCAGAGTCTATTTTACATTCTATCATCTTATCAATATTACCAAAGTCATCGTGATTCATATGCAAATATGGAATTATTTGCATGATCAATTACCACTGCACTACACATTTTCCCAAAATAACAAAAATACGCCGAAGGTTAGACGCAACTCAGGACTAGACCATATGTATTCGTGGTAGATCAGACAGACATGACAATAGCGGAGAATTATTACTTCGTAAGCTGCTTGTCAGGATTCTATCAAATGCATATTAGCTACCTGAACTTTTAGGTATAGTTTCTTCATGAAACCGTCTAGTCAAGTGTGTTGTACGACAAATGACTGTCAAGTCTTGGTCGGGACAACTTAAATATAGATAAAACATACCTCTAGATAAATAATTGCTGCCATGGAATCATTGACTATGACGTCACCGTGCTTCATGGCGGGAATCTGCAGGTAAACAACAAATACAAATTCCAAGCACGTATTAGAGCCACATGATTGAAAGTGTGAGCTTCTTCATGCATTTCAGGCTGGTCATAAATTGACGTGACCTCTTTCAAACCAGCTCCGTTGAAAACACATTTCAAGCCGAGGGGAGCAAGTTTGTACAACATTTTCGTAATCAGTGCCGGTGCACAAACCCTCATGTGCTCTATGAAGCAAATTTAATAGTGTGAGACAAATTTCTTTTTAACAGGTCTTGCAACGGTTGTCTGCAACTATATAACACGCGCAGAGCGACTCATCAATGCATGACGCTTTGTGATGCAAAATTCGGCGTACCATGGATTCAAGTGTCTCGGTGCTATAATAGGCTAACTCAATGTATCGCTGTGAACGGATGAATGAAGTTGTCTCAGTCTTACCTGACCACGGGGATTTATTTCCATTACTTCTTTGGATTTGTGTTCTTTCTTGTCGAACGAAAGCAGCTTGTTCCCGTAACCGCTCAAACCTTTCTCCTCCAATGCAAGCATCACCCTCCAACTTGGTCCACTCCCAGAACTCCAGTACAATAAGATTTCGGACGCCATTTCAGCTGTCTCTGACGCGGGTCTCTTAGGGCGTGTAGACTGCAGCAACCGTTTTGGTGTGAGAGCCGCCTCTTTGCCACAGGGGCGTGATTATTTTGTGTGCCCTGGGCAGCATTGGCTCAAGTCTGATAAGAATGTAGACCTTCTAAGATGGTGCAGGTAATTCAATGAGTCAGCATTTCCTTAGTGTCCTAACCAGAATAGTTTTGCCAGGTGGTACAATTACCAAATTTCAGAATTATTTTAATTGTGTGAGTACGTTGGCGATGTAACAAGGGGAAGTGGTTTGCGTGTTCCTGGTCTGTCATTTGTCATTGTGTACAGAATGTAATTTGTGGCAGTGGTATACTGTCTTCTCATCGGTAAAACGTGTCTCTTCAGATGTGCTGTTTCCGAACGCTTGTCCGGAATTCATCCCTCCATCAGCTCCATTAACGGTAAAAACTATCGGCTGCTAGACCGCACATGCACATTTCATTCACGGTAGAATCATGCCCTTGGGGACATAGTTCGGACTCTAAAATTGCTACAATACTTTTCTGATCTACCATTTGTGTTGATTCATTTTGAAGCCCTTGTAGAACATGAAATTTTCATCGTCTTGTTTTAGTGAAAATCAAAATTCATCATCGAAAACGTTATTTTTTATGCAGTTGAGGGATGGCTGCCATTTTGAATTTTGAATTATAATATCGGTAAACTTAAGGTACATGTAATTATTTCCCCGGTATCAACATTTGCACGGTGACTACTGATTTTAAACGAGAATGCTCTAAAGTTTTGCCGAGGAAAGTTTTTAGCAAAAGTTTAAGGCTTTCTCTTTCGGGGCGCATGATGCCTTTAAATCCGCGGTTCAAAACCTTTGAAAGAATTAAGTGTTGTCATATATGTGTGCGCAAAACGTTACAGATATGCTGGTCAGAAGACGATAAGCAAGGGGTCTTTCGTTTGTTTCCAGTGTCCCTTTAATGGGATAATCTTTATGGCCCTGATACGGCTTTTGCGGACCGAGGTTGTACGGCGAAAGGGCCCGAGCGTGCGAGGGCCCGTACGCCGTACGGCCGAGGTCCGCAAAATCCGTATCAGGGCCGTAAAGGTTTTATCATATACCCTATCGAATTGTGGGATATGTTTCAGTATTTATCAATATAATTTTGTTTAAAGTATGGGCGTAAATTTAAAAATATGAGCCACGCAACTTTGCGGATTAATGTGTACGATGATATCATTTGTTCCGTTGTGGAACGCGTCGCGTCGCGAGCTTGTTCTATGCGAACGTCAATGTTATACAGAATGAGCAGTTGTTCCTGCTCGTTAAAAATACGCTTTCTCAGCAAAACATTGAGAGGAAACTATCAAGCACTTGTTTTAAACCAATTTCGATCACAATAAGATTCGAACTGTCTACAATTTGCTTCAAAACAACGAACGAAGCGCCGAGAGAAGGGTTCGAATCTCGCGCTGACGTGCTTTCGTATGGAATGTACGTGGATAGCAACGCGCGTAGCAACGACAACGAAATAGTTCGAAAATGTGCGCACACTACCTTATTTGGGCAAAGCGTGCCTGGGCGTGATACGGCAAATTATTGCACACCTGTAAGAGCGCCTTTTCTCATAGGTTTACACGGGTACGTGAATCTAGGTAAATGCTCGATATCGGAAGTCGTGATAGCAAGCACTTGTTCAGGGCTAGTTCAGGATAAAAGTCACATGAAGGTAGTATGCGCCTCGAAAGTGAAAGACTTAATTTTTTGCTCAAGCTTTCCTTAAGGAATCTTTCAACCATTCTCTTTCAAAATCAATAATAAAAATAATGGGTCACTGTGCACATTATGGTACTAGAGAAACAAATAACCCGAGATTTTATGGATATTTAAAATTCAAAATGGCCGCATCCCCGTGTTGACTCTATAAAGAAAAATACATTTTTCGAATTTTGAAAAACTAAACCGATGAAAGGTTTTCTTACGCCAAGAACTTTGAAATGAATCCCCACGAGTGGTATATCAGAAAAGAATTTTAAATGTTTGAGGTCCGAATATAGAGGCGCCTTCTACCCTAAGTAAATTAGTACATCCGTCTAGTGTGTGACATCTGTTACTCCGCCGAGCAACAAAGACTGTAAGTGGGCGGCCACGACACAATGGATGCAGATTGCAATACTGGGTTTGTACTTTTAATTGTTTTATTGTACTATTAAATATTTTGACACTGACTCGGGCTATCTGTTACATAAAGAAATAGGAGACACTTTATAAGTCCTCCTATGGGAGTACATATACATTCACGATCAACGACAACAAACAAAAAAGACAAAAAATACCACTTTTTTTCTAACACAGTACTAATAATTTTTATTTTTTATATTATTGAGATATTTCGACATAAAGACGAATCAATGAAAACAGCATTTTGTGTAGTGATTGCACTCACACCCATCACCTTTCACCTGATAAAAGGAAGCAGAGCAAAGCCTACCCATTTGTTACAAATCATGATCAGTTATCGATACACAGTAGCTCATAATACAAGCTTGTATGCAATTTGAAATTAATATAAATCAGTAAACGCATCTTGGTTTGGAGTTACTTTGTAATGTGGTGGCCACGATGCTTGAATAGATGGTCTTTCCTTGAGTGTATTGTAATACCTTGCAAGGTTTGGAGCGTGTTTTTCCAGGTCCATTCCTTGGCGGACAAGCACAGCAACCAGTGGGAAGAGGCAGCAGTCGGCCAGAGTGAAGTCTTTCCCAGTGATGAATGTGTTTCCTCCAAGCTATGGAAACAAACATGGTAGAATGCAAAGATGTGGATGTGTATAACACTTTTATTGCTTGCCAGTACGTTGTCATGGCAAAAAGTGCAAATTGCAAATTATTTGCGACTCAATAAGTTTATACATAGCAACAGAAGGAGAGATAGACTTAGTAATTTGCATTTTGCCATGACAACCGGCAAGCAATAAAAGTGTTATACATATCCGTATTCATTTATCTGAAATGCTCGTTATTCGCGACTCAATCAACTTCATATACAGCAACAGAAGGAAACATGTCTCCATTGTAAATTGGTGTGGTTTCTGTCGATCAATACACACTATAATAGCGCCTACATCTGATAACTCGGCAATTATTTCTAATCGTCTCATCAATCGTCATTTAACTGAACCTATCGGGAAACGCCAATGAACTCAACAATCACATTCACCAATGATCTTCATTGGTACTATTTTAATGCAGGTTTTTTAGAGATCAAACAACACGCGATAGACGATTATCAATCGGAGCAAACATGTACAAGACATACGTCAGTCTATCAGTGAAAATGGTCACTTTATGTAGAATTTCATTGATAAAATCTGAAATTATTTGTTTACATTCCTGATAAAAACCAGCCTTTCACACGTGGGGCCTATTTGAATGATTTTTCTTTACTTATACACCAATCATCAATCCACGTTGGCTCTTGATTCCGATTATCAATGCCAGGCTTTTTTTCTGGCATATTAATAATAACTTTATATTCATTTGTCTTTTCATTTCATTAAAAGGTTTAATGTAGCTTATAATATTATGCTGGCTAATTTAATGAGAATTATCACTTAGAAGTGGAAAAGTTGCCTTAAACTGTTCAATTAAAGTTTTTTGTTTGTTTGTTTTGTTTTGTTTTGTAGAAATGCAGCGATGCAAACGCTATCTTACCTGCCTCAAGTATCCTTCCCACAATTGTATCTCCGCTCTCAGTTCAGCTTTGTGCTGTTTGAATTTGTCCTGTGGAATGAAAGTACCGCAGTTTTTGAAATAAATGCTATTTGACTCATCAGGAGTCAGCGGTACCAGGATGAGAATAGCGGTAAATGTTCTGCATAATGGCAACTCCAGTACATTCCACTGTTTGTCCTGGTTTTCGTACAGGTATAGAGTGAATAATTCTTAAAGGAGAAGGTTGACCCTTCAGTACTGTCTATTGTTACTTTTGATTATGAAAGATGCTCCGAAGAACAATCGACAAGAAACAAGATGCATTAATTTCAACAGTAATAATTCAGAGTATTTTTGTAAGGTGAATACGATTGTGTGAGAGCTGAGGGTCATGGATAATCACTGAAAATGCTTTTTCACCTATTTCTAATCGTTAGCTCCACTACTATGTGGACTTGTACCACTCACCTGAGAAATGTTATTTTCGTTTCTGACAAAATAGTACATGACGGCTCGCATTTTCTCCATCAAAGGGTTGACCTCTGTTATCCTTTGCAGAACACGGGCCTGCTTGGCCAGGGCACTCGGTATCAGTTCAGTACCCTGACCTTTGAAGGCAGCCTATGAGAACCAAAAATAACATAGTTAAGTAGCACTTATACTATTTTTAAGCTAACAAAAAATGTAAAGGGAATATATTAGTCTGTTTAAAACACATTGAGCAGAATGTTGGCACGTACGTGAGGTACAGGTTTGTGTTGGAAAAAGATATGTTGTTGCACAACCCTGTGGTAAGGTTACGTTTGTGATTGCAAAGAGGTAACATATTTGCTCTACTCTGTGGTGTGACAGGTATCAATCGATAAAAGGAATCATGTGCCATCTTCTTAGAATTTGATTTGCTATGATTAGACAATTGCTCGTAATCGCGATAGTAACAGAGTTACTATCAGTGTAGTTACGACTGTCAATTAGCAATACCGCTATGCTAGTCTAAAACTGAAAACCATTCCCAAGTTATAGATATGCCTTTTGTCCTTGAACTGACAGAAACAAAGATGTTTCAACATGCAGTTTGCTCCTGTTTCCAAAGCACTCCCAAACGTTTCCTTGATTAACTCAGTATGTCATTTACTGTTTAACCATTTTTGCATATCATAGAAATTGGAAACGTAACGTTATTACAACTCCAGGTCCACAAAGACACACGATGGCAGTTTGGTTTTTGAAATATAAATCTATTCCAAAATTATAAAAAAAAAAGTCAAATCTGCATAACTGTGACGACAACTGTAACGGTTATGCAAACCAGGACCTCTTGAGCGGCGCGTCCTCAACGATGGGGCCGGCGGATCTAGCTGGCTCTGTGAGCCTTGGTTGCTCGGAACACCGTTGAGGGCCTGTCACCTTATCGTGGAAGCAACTCATGAAATAGGTCAGCCGTCGAGCATGATAATTGATATCAAGCACTTCATAATTCAAACTGAAAACATTTGACCCTTAGCTATAAGGACAGGTTATATTGTTCTTGTTATGTAAACAGAATTGCCATGGTGATCCATTCGCATATAAGCTTCTATGGAAGTTATTGGCCTCACAAATGATTTACAACTTCTCAAAGCAATAAAATATTGTAAAGGTCAGCCCTTTCTCACTCAAGTTTCTACAAATGTGGCAGATCAGAAAAACGAGCCTGCAAGGCTTAAAAAATATTTCTCTTTTGAGGTACCTGAAAGCTTTCAGTCAAATGTACATTTGCTACCTTAACCATTTATAATGTGTTTTTTCACCTGGAAGTCGTTTTGGTGAAGTGTGTTGTGCGACAAACGACTGTCAAGTCTCGGATAACTTAAATGTAAAGCCTACCTCAAGATAGAGAACTGCTGCGATGGAGTCGTTGACGATGACGTCACCGTGTTTCATTGTAGGAACCTACAGATAAATAACATAAACGTATTTCCGGCACGTTTTATTCTGGGTTTTTTTAAGGGAGGGTGTCGACGGAACTCTACTAAAAGGTTGCCAGGGACCCCTACGGCCGATGTAAACGCTGTATCTGGGCCGGGGTACGTTGGCGATGGACGAAAGTTGAAACATGTTTGTTGACAATGAATATCGTAAAATTTAAATGTTGCAGCTATGTTGACGTGACGCATCTAGATATCATGCATGAAATACATTGTTTGTAAACAAGAAAATCGCACAAGCGCAGTTCCGAAGACACCCTCCCTTTAAGTATATCGTCCGTGTTTATCATAAATTGACAGAATCTCCACGCCACCTCTGTAGATAGTATTTCTTCAGGAGGAGGAGATAATTTGTGCAACATTTTCTAACCTATACACCGATATGTGAACTCTGAAGCAAGTTAGCCCAGGACCATTCTCATTGTTCACTTGACTGCCATGCGGGTCTCCACTACTCAATCTTTTCGATAGAATGCGCAAATGGGACAAATATTCGATTTGGATTCTCAAATCTTTTACAATACTCTTTTGGCCTAACCACTTGTGAGCCATCATTTTGGAGCTTACGGAGAAAATAAAAATGTCGCAGGCTTAGTTTTTGCAGTGTTTTTGTGACAGTCGGGAATTTTACTTCCCCAGTAGAGATAACACAGGAATTGTGGCCATTTTGAATTTCAAGTATCGGTAAATGTTTCTTTAGTACAAAATATTTGCACGGTGAACCCTGGTTTTTCCTGATTTTGAAGAACGATTGAAAAGTTGCCCTGTAGAAAGTTTAAGCAAAAGTATTTCTTTCATTTTCGAGGCGCGACATTCCATAATAGGAGAGATTCACGCACAGGTACACACAACCGTAGGGTCATGAAGGCCTGTGATGAAAAACTCATAACGGACCAGAGATTCGACTGTTACTCTGTCTTTACAGGTAGCTGCAATAATTGTTGCCAATTTGCATGCGTCAATGTCATGCTACACAGCCAAAACGATGGCTACAATTATTGCAGCTACCTTTACTGGCTAATCCGAGTCGACCTCTATATGGACGGCTGCATCAAGGTGTCTGAAGTCTTACCTGGCCACGGGGATTTATTTCCATTACTTCTTGGGATTTGTGTTCTCTCTCGTCGAACGAAAGCAGCTTGTTCCGGTAACCGCTCAAACCCTTCTCCTCCAATGTGATCATCACCCTCCAGCATGGGCTACTTCCAGAACCCCAGTACAGAAAGATTTCGGATGCCATTTCAGCTGTCTCTGACCAGATCTTGAAATATGGAGTGACGCGTAGACTGCAGCGTGGTCTGGGATCGAATGGTCACGGTCTCTTTGACATAGTGGCGTGATTTTTTTGTAATTCCTTTGTACAACGCCAGTCTGATAAGAATTTAGGTGTAATAAATCACTCGACACAATCTCTAAACAGTCTGCCAAGGTAGTACTGTGACCGCGCATCAAGTTACTGTGCAATGCTGCCGCAGTGTAACTATATTGACCATATTTCTGAGGGTCTGTGCTACAACTGTGTGAGTTTGGCATAAATACTGATCATCGTTCAGGATTCCAGTGCTGTAGGGTACTTTTAAAAATTTCCAATAACGACAAAAATATTAATTTTTTATCAAGAACATTCAGAATCATAATTTTTTTAATAACAGAGACTGTAATAATGCCATTTTGAATTTGGCAGGGAATTGGCATGGAAACTTGTTATCATTCAAGATTCGAGTGCAGTAGGGTACTTGTGTATGTATACACTAATGAAAAAATATTAAATTTATCAAAAGTACACATAATCATAAATTTATAAATGTTTTACACTCTCGCTATGACTGATAATGCCTTATGGCCCTGTGAATAATCTGGCCAAATGTTTATTTTCAAAT
>LD353201.1:122029-142502 GCA_001465055.1 Ptychodera flava
ATTCATCCTGCCGGCTCCCACATTTTTGTTAGTGTAATCTTTTCATCATATACATGAGTCAGTATTTTCATACTCTCCATAACACGTATTTGTTCCACAAAGAGTATTAAACTGCCATATAGCAATTCATATCAAGAGCATCTTTTAATATATTTTCTAATATTTTAGTTTGTCAACAAGATACAGTGCCTTGCTCTTTGTGTATAAAACACTTGTAGGAAATAATTTGAATGTTTGTGTATTGCAGTTGAGCAGAAATGCGACTTTGGTCCAGTCGCGTCAAGAATAACAATTTCTCCACATATCCTATCCAAAGTGTGATTTTCCAAAGACCAATGAGCGCAAAGGCGCTCCTTAGCTGGTAGACTACTTAGCAGACTACCCAGCTAATGAGTGCCTGTGTTTCGCAGTCACAATGATGATAACATTATCAACCTATATAAACGCAATCTGGAATGAACATGTCCCGAGGGTCACCCCAGCTGGGGACAGGTATACCCGCTGGGTACAGGTATATCCTGTAAAGTTCGAACCAAACAGCTCAAACTATACAATTAACTCTGCAAATTGAAATGGACTCAAAAATGTACATTTTGGCGATGTCCATTAACCAACACTATACATTTTTTACAAAATTAGTCAAGATGCCGTCTGATTTGCGATCAAACGTGTCAGTTGCCAGAGTCAAAATCAGGGGTCAAAAGTTTAAACATCAGTAACATTTTCTTTGATATATCAAAGTAGCTCTCTCTCTCTCTCTCTCTCTCTCTCTCTCTCTCTCTCTCTCTCTCTCTCTCTCATGTTTAATACTTCTTCAAAAAATCTTACTACTGTTTCAAATGACTTTGGTGGCCAAAGTCTATCATCACGGGCACTCTACCTGTAAACCTCGTCTTGGACTTCATCGTGATGAAAGCAAACCTCGCAACTTATATTAAAGGTACAAAGTCACTATTTATACGTTTTTGTGCTATCAAGAATGCACAGTCAATCGGGGTATCATCAAAACAAAGTTGACGCATCACTTAAAAAAGTCTCAAGAGCTACCCTTTACTGAATTCAAAGAGATGACTTTCTCTTTCAACTCCACATGAAACGAACGACTTCTATTTCAACTTGGCTACTAATGACATATAAATATTACTACGATGGAAGTGATTACCAATCACAAAAGCTTGCATGAGTTTCAGCCTTTATGTAAGAGTGAGAGTTAAGCTGCAATAATTATAGCCCACGTCCCAACAGGGCTACAATTATTGCAGCTAAACTCTCACTGGGTGAGAGTTGTACACTGAACAATTATCTTATGCGAGAGTCCCTAAATTGTTTCTCTGGCATACGTTTAATCTTGTCTAGCTGCATGCATAGCAGAAGTTGTTTACAATGACCAGTATTGCACTGTAGTAAAAATGGCCCTATTCATATCAAGACATTGCATGTCGAAAGCCAAGTAGAGGAACAGTTAGAAATCTATCAGTGTTTAAGTCTTAATCGGTTCCCTTCTTATGTCGAGAGTGGATTGTGACATTCAACATGTCCTGCAGCTGTGAAAGAGCAGCTACTTGTGGTGAAGAGGGCGGTGTCTGAAGAGTCATCGAATGGTGGCAGTGGCTTTCGATATCATTTTAGACACCACCCTCACCGCCACGAACAGATGAGCTTCCACATCTCCGTAGGCTGCTGAAAATAGAAAGAAAAAGAATCACCTCATTTCCACGCGTTGTACTTTTAAAAGAAAAAAATACACTCTCTTTTTAGAATGTTTCTTGTACTGCTCGTCCCTACGGTAAAGAGTACGTGTCACGATATTCTCGTTATTGCGTCACTCTACCTTACAGGTAGTAAAGTGCACACTATTTTCCTCGCATGCGAGCAAGTAATCTTGCTTTCTAATGCAATGAGATATTTTGCATACCCCACGTGCTTGGATAAAACTTGAATCGAAATGTGAAAAAGACCCCTCTCTGATTTTGTCTATAATGCACATGTCTTTATTCCATGATAGTTATGCTTTGGTTTGACTTTAAGTGGTCTTTTCAAGGCCATGTAGCTGTAATTAACTTTTGTGATTGTTTTCACCCTTTTTAACGTCGAATGCAAGTTCTTGTTTGACATTCCTAAGCATGAGAAGAAAACCACTATTTGAATTGTCAACACAGCATATCTAAATGTAAGATGCACCTATTATTGTTAACATTTTGATTTCTATTCAAGACCAGATTTCACTTGGAGCTGTCTATGTACATGCAAGCTCAATAAAGTGTATCTCTCAACATGCTTTGGGGAGTATAAAATGTATTTGTTATTGAAAAAGTGAAATTAAACAAAAATACAAGTTAAAAACATTTAAAGCTACTGTACTGGCCCTTTACATAAATGACATATTATTGTTTCTCTCGAGCTACTTTGCAGCACTCTCCTGCTGAAAGCCAGCCATCGAATAGACTATTCTCCTGTTGAATTGAAACATCGATCTTCGTCTTACATAAGCTGACCGTTTTATTAAAACCAGTATGCGGCAGGCAAAATATGGAATTATAATCATGCCATATGATATGATTTTATAAGAAGATAAAAGAGGATATACGGTATCTGATTGGACATAGCTCTCTCGTTGTCCCCATCTCTCTCTCTCTCTCTCTCTCTCTCTCTCTCTCTCTCTCTCTCTCTCTCTCTCTCTCTCTGTATATCAAACCCAAATCAAGAAGATTTGAAAATATAAAAATGATCTGTTACGATTCTTCACCATTTGGTTCAACTTTTAATCGTTAACCAATTGTTGAAGACCCGTTATGAATGTGGTCGAAAGGCTATGAGGGTTGTTTTGTAACCTTGTAGAAATGGAATATTCCGGTTGTTATCCCTTTCATTTGAAATTTGTAAATGTGATTGAAAGCTTATTCTATGATCTTTTTTGAAACTGTCGGAGTTCATTTATCGTGCGCAGTCTCTGTATTTTCGTAATCAGTCGAAGCTAAGATTTTAGTCACCAATTAAAAATGCTCTGCATGAAATATAATGCGATATGGGGGAGTACGTGTTGCAAAAGTGTTATTTTTAGTTAATGAAATGTACAGATAGGAGTCTTACTGAGGTACCGTAGAACGCGCCTTGGGGACAGAAATTAAGGCTTTCAAATTTTAGCAATTCTTTTCTGCTCGATAACTTGTTTTCACGGTCGTAGTTTTTTTGAAAATTTTAGAGTTAACACAGGGATGGCGGCCATTCACAATTTCAAACATCGGTAAATCTAAGGTAAGGCCTAATCTGTCTCGCTAGTACCAAATTTTGCATGCTGACCCGTGGTTTTTATTCTTGCTATGATAAGAGAATGGTTGAACGTTTCATTGTCAGAAGTTTGAGCTAAAGTTTAAGCCTTTCACTTTAGAGGTGCATATAAAGCAAATACACGATTTATCATAAAATTAGAAAACCCCTGCTGTAGGCGGGCAAACACAGGATTTGGTACAATCCGTGCTGTATGTCACGAATAGATACAAATCTCGTGTATGCCCGCCTGTGGGAGGGAGGGGGTAATTGCCATTATATTATATCAACTAGTGTGTCTCCGTTGTTATGCCAAAACTGCAGAACGAAGACGGACTGATGAGAGATCGAACGTCAGAAATTCAGCGTCCGTTTATGAGCTTACGTTTGGATTACGTTGACAACACACGCACACAGTCCACGCATTACGTTCGGCAGTGCAAAACACAAACGCCTTTGGGCAGTAGACCAAATCGTAATAATTTTGCGCATGTTTTCAGTTTATAACATCATCAATGTTGCTCATGGCTCTTTATTGGAATGGGTACTGGGTTATATAATTCTGGAAAATATTCTCTTGTGGTGTCACGATATGCCTAGATGCAGTTACATTTCCGTCTTGTTTTTCAAATAAGCAAACGATACAATGTTGAAAGAAAGGAAAGGAGGTACAGTCAGGCACAAAGTAAGATAATTCACATGAATAATAAAAAAACATGGAAGAGATATGCAAATTCGCCTCTTGACTGAGCTCGGTTGAAGCTGACTAAAGTCTTTAGATTTATCTTGATTGCAAATTATAAACACGAAGGGAAAACATTAATAACAAATTCAAAAAGATATTAGGAAGCGTTAGGGAGAAGCTTTGACCAATGATGTCGCTTATATCTTTTTGTTTGCCGCATGAACTCGCCTCCCTAGAGTCGCCTCGTAAGCTTATAATGCAATATTAAAGTTAAAAATTTACACAAGCACGGGCGCAGCTAAAAGAGAGAATTTTAATAAACTTCAGTATTTTTATTCGTCTGTCACTTTTCGATACATATCACTGTGATTAATGGTTGCTTGGTTTTCGCATAGACCTTAAAAACGGTCTATGGTTTTCGCAGAACAAACTAATGTGGGGAGTACGATTGTCTATATTCTCATGATATTGAAGTTGACAGACAGGGCATACCTTCCCTTACACAGCGCCATCACAGTCGTGTCCTCGATTGACCCCACGTTGAGTGTTCGCGTTGACCAGTGTTGACCCCTGGAGATTTTTTCATCGCGGCCCCGCCATTTTTTTTTTCATTTCCGCCTTTTTGTCTATACTCATCACCGACACACCCAAGCACTGAAGTTCATGTGAACTGCACACACACACACCACTCAAGTAAAATGTGAAGATCTTTGCTTTGAAGGAGTCTGACCAAGGAACTACCTATCAGATTCAGAAACCGACTTTGGATCACACTGAACCACGGGACCGTGACCGAACGTTAACGGGCCCAATGTACCAATGTACCAATGAGCATCTCGGGCAGTTATTTACAGTATTCACTCTGATATTTTTAGGTACGTACAGATCATTAGTGTTGATCACGTCTAATTCTAGGCTTTCTTATTGCCTGCAAAATTAGTCCTTGCTTGACATAGTGGTATGGGTTACTCGGAACAGAATTTTTGGGAATTTTTAGCGGTATAGGCCTATTATCCATAGAAAGGTACACATCTGCCTGAATGGGTCATTTTGTCACGTAAAAATCCCTAAACAATAGTTGATATTTCATCCGAAATAAACTCTTAAATATGAGGCATCAACTTTTAGCAAATGTCCCATGCTTTAGAAAAACCTCCGCAGGTATTTAGAATAAAGGTGAAAATTCTCTATAGAGGGGTAGATGTTATCAACTTGTGTGGCCCACGCAGAGACAACATCATCACCCATCACCATGAACTATCCTATTACTACTGTATGAACATAAATATATTATCAGTACAATCCTGAACAATCTGGAGATCATGAGTTTTTATGCTGTGAGATATCAAGCTATGCATTTGTAAAAATGGTGGCCAAAATATTAATTACCATAAAACTGGAAAACATGAAATCTACAGGCAAGTATGGCTGTATTAATATGAGTGCCTAAGTCAATTTCGCCGATAAAATGCAGCACAGACATTTTTTTTTCAGATCCTGATATTTTTTCAGGTTTTTCTAAAATTATTGATCAAAAACTTTTTCCAATGAAAAGTTATTTCCATTTCGTCAAAAATTATCAAAAAGAATTGAAAAAAGATCATAAAAATTGGTCAAATGTTGCACTTACATTTTTGGGAAAAATATAACATATAGCACTCAAAGTCTACAAATCATTATTTTTAACCATATCGTACGGGCAAAGTATGGTGTCATCAACACTTAGTTTTGGCTAGTCATGATGTTTTACAAACTATTTGTAAACATTTGATGAATTATCTATGATAGATATTCAACCAAGCTCAAAACACACATGATAACAGTGGCTATTTCCTGCTGTCACGTGACTGAATTTACATGACTTTATACTTTTCACCACAGAAGTTGAGTTTTACCAAGATCCTGATTGGTCAGGCACAGAACAATAAAGCAAGTTACAGCAGCAGCACAAGAATGGAAAGACAGGCTGGATTCGGTATGTTAAATTTGGTTTTAGCAGAGAAATATCATCTATATCCATTGTGAGGAAAAAGTCAAAACCTCAATACCTGATATGAATTTGAAGGTAGTCATTGTGAGTTTGAATCAGATCGAAAATCTACTGAATTGTACCATGAACCCTGCGGTAATTTTCATTTTTAGGGTATCTCCCTCCCCTTGTCTCTCTTTATTGATAGCTTTACCCAATGGCATATCTGACATTAGATAAATGAAACTTTTGTTCACACTTTTCTCAACAAAACTTTCGACCATTCTCTTTTCAAATCAAGAATAAAAATCGGGAGTCACCATGCAAATTTTGGTACTAAAGAACCATGTTACCCATTCTCATGTCAGAGAAAATTTCCCTTTTGGACTTTAACACCAGAATTTCGAATTAATAATATGACATAATAGCAATAAACCACCTATGCAATAAGTATACCTCTTGATTTTGACCAGTTCACTCTATACTGGTACATCACTTGTGCATATGTGTCATGAACTAGTCAAAGACTCATGGTATACAGTCATCGAGTATGGTTTATTGCTGAAATATTTACCGATATCTGAATATTAAAATGGCTGACATCCCTGTGTTATCTCCATGGGGAAAATAAAATTCCCAATTTTCATGAAAAAATGAAACTAAGCCAGTTGAAACTCTATTTACCCCATAAGATTCAAAATGAGCCCCTGCAAATGGTATGGCCAAAAGAACATTGTGAAAGTTTGAGAGTCCAAATATATGTCTCTGAGGCACATGCTACGTTAAAAATATGGGGAAAGTCTTGTATGGCTTTACAATTTTACATCCCAACATTGAAACTCACCAAGGTGAATGCATGAGCAACTTACATTTAATTATTGTCTGACACTTACCTATAATTGGCAGACTTATAGAAGATTACTCATTTCAGTTCTTTGTCTTTGATTAAACATTTTCCTGCAATACCTGGTTTCTGATATCGGCATAATTTTTGTTTGCATGGTTTCAACATATTTTTGTGTTTGGTAAAATGTTTGTAAATGGACATTTTGCCAAAGCCTAATGTCATGCTTGTTAAAACATATTCACAAAAACTCACGTTATTTAGTTACAGTATAATATTACATAGGGCTCAGCCCTTGGTGTCGCGCCAGGGGTTAAGCTTGGCAATGTTATTTGTATTGATTCATGATAAAAAATAATTGTTAGTTCATATATGTTTGTATGACAACTATGCCCAGTTTCCCTCTGATGAGAGCAGTTCACGCACGTACACGACGTCCAATCCTGCAGCAGTGCGGTTTCTGTAATGTGTAAAAATGTTGGACAAAATTGGCAATTTTTAACATGATAACAGCCTTTTGCGTCAAACAAGGGACGTATTACACAATCATTATCATTGCAATGGTAACCGCACTGCCCACCTTCCACTTGCAAGCTGAAAACTAGCGTTCCGTCTAAAAACTGGCAATTTTTGAATCTAATCATTGACACATGGGGGAGCTTTTCTAAAATTCAATCCCAGCATTCTTTGCGTATGCCCCCGTTCATATGCACGACAGTTTTCTCCCTTTTTCTAGTTTTTATGCGTGATATTAACGATATTTTGTATCAGCGACAAGGTGGATAATAACACTTACTGGCTGATAAAAGAGATATATTTTATAAATTGAATGTTATGAAATAATAATTTGCACGTTTCGTATTTGTTTATTTACGAGTACTCAAAAAAAGATGGTGGCGCCCATGAGAGTAGGGTACACTTCCGGTTACTCGCATAGTATATTATGAATATGTGCATGCGTAGTCAGTAAGCCGCTGGCGCGACTATTAAAGTGTGTGACTGCTAAAAAGTAACAAATGACAAATCATAAGTGTCCAGATACTAAAGCATGCTGTCATAATGTTTCTTAAATTTTCCAGGTGAACATGAGATACATAGTGCTAAAAGGAGAAAATATGCTAACGCAGATGTGCAAGCCAAGACGTTTGGGGAATCACAGCCAACTACATCTACAATTACAAGGAACCAAACAGGTACTACAGGTACACGTTTAATGTGCTTTTCAGCCCTCATTTGTACAAGTGTCAGGACATTGCCCCTATATTCACTCTTGATGCTTGTATGTAAAATTTGAAGATTGGTGTTAACTTTAATATAAACTCTCCTCCAATGTTGTATTTACCATCACATAGGGTATGTAGCACTAACAAACCGCACACATTGTACATATTAAACGCACAACACAAAATTCTGAGAAAACAAAAACACAAGAGTGACATATAATTTGAACTCAAATAGATGAAGTACATTGCAAGTATTTTTACCTGTCAGTTCTCACTTATTTTAATTCTTAGATCAGCAATATGTTCAAGTCAAAGCGTTAACATGATTGAATTCAGAGTTAAAGGTATATTGTCACCTGTTCCAATTTTGCCACAGTTACCATGGAAAGAGAAAAGCTAAAAATCACAAATTTTAAGTGGGTGGCTGCTTTTTAAAAAACAGCGCCCTCACATGGGCATTTTGAATACAAAGGAATGCCCCTTTGACCATACATGGGTACATTTAGATTACAGGTGACTGTATACCTTTAAACATCACAACTTTAGAACCAGATATGAACCGAAATTGCTGCTGTGTTTCAGTTTATATTGCAGTTGTCTGAAAATGAACACTTTTCCCTGACTTTATTGCACTTGTATGAAAATTATTATGAGCAACATCACAAGCAATATTCATCATGTATAGCTTCAATTGAAAATATCATCAATCACACAAAACAGTATTTCACTGAAATGAAATGCCAAACTTCTTTCACCTCAGTCATATCTCTGTATCGTAACTTTATTTCACAACTCTCATTGCCTTTGAGTAATTTAAGTACTTTATGCAAACTTATTGTGAGAGCTCTTTATATAAGAAACTAAGAATTAGCTCATTGTGAAATTATCATGTAATTTGCCTTTACTACCACAACAACTGACTTCAACAATATGATAGTTGAACATCATTGTTAACATTTCTAATAAGGTTAAATTTTATTACAGATACTTTTTCTACTGTGCATCAGGACGTATCCAGTAAATTGCAAACAGTTCCTATTAAGTTCCTTGTTGGTAAGCTCAATGTATCTCAAAATCAAGCGGTCAAAGAGCAAGAGGCCCAGGATAAATTTCTTCAAAGCTGTGGTCGTTACCGCCATGATATAATACCTGATGGAAACAGCCTGTACCGAGCTGTTGCAGAATCATTCTATGGAGATCAGTCTGAACATCTCTCTCTCAGACAACAAACGTTATCTTACATCAAGAGTGTAGATACTTGCCAGCGAAGCGTCAAAGGGAAACCGTATCATTTTTTTAGCCGTGCTTCTCAACTTGGTGATTGGACAGAAGTTACTGAAATTACTGCGCTGAGCTACATCCTACATGTAAATATTCATGTGCTTACTGGCGACAAGGATTGTATAATTCCACCAAAATTCAAACCATGCCGATTTGGAGGTTCAGAAACAACAAGAGATATCTACATCAGCTGGCTCAGTACGGGACATTTTGATGCAATAACAGATGAACAAAAACCTAATCCAGAATATTCACAATGGTTTCAACAGCAGCTGATGAGTAATAAACTTTATGTTGTCCACGAAAGTGTTAGTGATATGCACACAAGTCATTCAGACGTTGGAATTCAAACTACTGGTAAGTCCATGACAGGTACCAGCTGTTTCATGTTAATTTGTTGTTTATCACTGTATTACCTCAAGCCAATTTAAAACTTGACAAAAATTGCTTGATAAAGATGGGCTAGTTTTCAGTGCTACTTGATTTTATGAACAGAATCTCTTTGATTTGTTGGAAGATACTCACTATTCATTGTTTATTGCATGGAAATGCCAAAGGCTCACCTACCTTGAGCTCAAGCTTGTTGCAACCTGTCTCAGCAAGCCTGACATACTCAATGATGATTTCTGCACAATTTCCTTTCCTTAGTAAATTTGAACTTGCTAAGTATTGAACCAGTGGCAGTGAAAGAGTCTACAACAGATCCGTGTTTCAAATCATTCCCTGTAGTAGCTGGGTGATTCTGAATTGAGAACTCAAATATGTGTTGGTACCCCAAAACCTTTCGTGCAGCATCATACTCTGATTTCTTTTTCCATCAATTGAACTGTTCACTTGACTGTTAAAAACCTCCAGCCCAAAGGAAAATTTTGTCACACAAAAAGCTATAAAGTCATATAGTTCATAGTGTATATAACCGGTGTCCAAGAGACTTTAATGTGGACATATTAAAACATGAATGAAACAACTCCCATGACATTCATAGCCAATTATTTGAAGAGCAATTTAGTGATTGACTTCAAGGGATGTGAGCGATGTAATTTCTGTAAGCCGGAGTACATTCCTGTACCAAGAGCTTCAAACTTAGTCTTACTCTAAGATCAAGTAAAACTGCTTAAAATCACCTGATTGACTTTCAATGATTCCCTGTGAACATTTTTTGCTCAAAATGGCATTTAATTTTCATCATTTTCCTATCAAAGTACACAATATATTTTCATATTCATGGTGTTGGTGAGATATGCCAAACTAAACCTACTTGTGATGACCTGAACCTGATGATTCATATATGTTTTACAGATACTGGTAAAATGACTCTTTTAGTATTAGTTATCAAATAAATGCTGATTTCTGTTATAATTGTGAATGAGTTGTCGCTCAAACAAATAGTTATTGAAGACAGAAATTTTGGAATTTTTATCCTGTACAATACATTTACACAATACACAATCTTTGAATTGAGTGAATATCAATGTGTATGAGAAATTAAAAATATAACTTAGCAGCAAATATAATTTTGTATTTTTACAGAAGAACAGACAAGATCCGGCATCGATGAGTTCAATGCATTACTTCTTGAGGTAGCAAATGACATTGTACAAGGTAAATTAAGTTATTGCTCTTGAAGTACCAGTGTAATCTACCGGTACTCAATCGCAGCCTTCATAGGCACTGTATGTCTTGAACCCTTGATATGTCCCACTAGTACATTCAGTCAGAATTGCAGGCTGATTGCAGACAATGCCTACAACTTGGTCATGTAATGCCTACTGCTGGTGATGTCATATAACCACTCTTTCTCAGGTGTCACTGTTCTAACAGTTATTAAATTTGATATAGAGACGACTTCCAATCTCCACACAAAGATTATAACGGGGCGTGGATGGTGCTAACCCAGCTACAGAGTCTCAGGAATGTTTGAATGCACGCCCCTACCAATATCTGATGCAGGCAACGTATTACACCCACTTTTTGGGAGCTGTGCATTTTCTATAATCTACATTTTCTGCCCTTTTTGTATTAACTATTTGAAATCAAAACAATAAGGTAAATAACAAATACACCAGTTTCAGTGTTGCTTTTCAAATTCTAGCACTTATAAACAAAGACCTTGTTCTACATGAAACAGATGTGAATCAACCATTCAAGATGCCTATACCCCTATGCTGTCAGCTTTACAGACGCGACTGTCACAGTTGTGGTAGATTATGAATCTTTTCACTGCTGTAGGGAAAGTTGTATCTCTTGCCGGACAGTTCTCTCAAAATCTGACATGTCCACCATGTTTATGGAATAAACTTGGCACATACGGAAGAGAAAGAAAATCCAGTCCGGAGTACTTAACCCTTTCACCCCCAGTTCCCTGTATACAGGTCCAACTTTACCATAGAAAACAATGGATTTGGGACAAACCATGGTGGTGAAAGGGTTAAATGTGCCTGAAGTACAGATTAGTGTGGCTATTGGTCAGACTTTCTAGCTAGCTTATTATTATCCTCGACATGCTACAGTCTCTATGCAGAGATTAGAAGCCCTTATAAAGGTGTATGAACATTTGCATAAAATTAGCATATTTCATATTTTTCTCGTTTTAGAGTGAATTTTTCATAAATCATCTTTGAAATTGTTTATCAAATAGCAAACTGGGTTTGTTGAGTTTCTAGGGATGGCCACTTTCAGTTTTATTAGCTCCGCTGTCAGCGACGCGGAGCTTATCAAATAGGTTGATTTTCCGTCGTCGTCATCCGTCGTCAGTCGTCCGTCAACAATTGCCTTCTTCTCTGAAACCGCAAGTCGAATTGCTTTGAAATGTTATATGTAGTTCACTTGGGGTGACCTCACTTAAGTTTGTTCAAATCATGGTGAAATTTGCATATTTGTAGTTTTGGGGCAATTTTTGGTGTTTTTGGTAAAACAATCTTCTTCTCTGAAACCACTTGTCCGATTGCTTTGAAATTTGATATGTAGTTTACTTAGGGTGACTTCAGTCAGACTTGATCAAATTGTGGTGAAATTTGCATATTTGTATTTTTAAAGCAATTTTTGTCAATTGTGGTAAAAAAATCTTTAAAAATCTTCTTCTTCAAAACTACCAGTCAGATAGCTTTGATGTTTGGTACATAGATCCCTAGGGATGATCTATTTCAGATTTGTTCAAATTGTGCAGAAATGTGCAAATTTAAATTTTTACGGCAGTTTTTGCCATTTTTGGTCAAAAAATGTATTTCTCAAAAAGTACTGGTCTGATAGTTTTGAAATTTGGTATACAGGTTTCTATAGATGAACTAAGTAATATATGTTGAATTTCTGATGAAATCTGTAATTCTGTATATTTGGGGCAATTTTTGCCATTTTTGGTAAAAAAATGTGTATTTCCAAAACTACTCATCTGATAGCTTTGAAATTTGGTATACAGGTTCCTACAGATGAACTAAATGATATTTGTTGAAATTATGATGAAATCTGCAATTTTGTATTTTTGGGACAATTTTTGCCTTTTTTTGTCAAAAAATGTATTTCCCCAAAACTGCTGGTCTGATAGCTTTGGAATTTCATATGCAGGTTCCTACAGATGAGGTAAATGTGATATATTGAAATAATGATAAAATCGGCAATTTTGTATTTTTGGGGTAATTTTTGCCATTTTTGATCAAAAAATTTGTTTCTCAAAGCTTTTTTGATAATTGGTATATAGGTTCCAAGGGATTATTTTGATATATGATTTATTGAAATTATGGTGAAATCTGCAATTGTTATTTCTTGGGCAATTTTTGCCATATTTGGTCAGAAAATTTCATTCTCAATAAACTACTCGTCAGATAGCTTTGGTTGACATTTTCTTAGGCATGATCCAATGCAATATATTCAAATTATGATGAAATCTTCAATTGTCTATTTTTGCAGCTATTTTAGCCACTTTTTTCTGGCTACTGAAATAAGCTATCAAAGATATCCACCTTCATCAACATGTGTCAAAAATAGTTATTCTCTACAAAAACACAGAGGAGCTATATCAGCCGGTAGGTCGCTTGTTTCAATAAGCAGGATAAGTTCACCATATAAATTTAAAGGGATATAGTCGTCAGAACTGCGCCTGTGCGAGTTTCTTGTTTACAAACAATGTATTTCGTCACAGTCCCTCTATCCACCGGTCTGGAAACGCCTATTGTAAAAGGTGTCAATCACCTAGACCGCACAGCCGAACCGCGATACGAGGGCCAGTCACGTGATAATGCGTAGCTTGGGTTTGTCCTGCATACCACAGTCCCCGATTTTGTGTACGATTTTCTCGAATTTTCGCTGTTTTTGGCTCTATTAAGTGTTCTCTGCGTCTATCCACGACACGAAGACAGAAATTATCATATCCTGAAACCGGTGTGTGTTTTTCGTGATCCTTATCCCATCGTAAATGATGATAGCGTGCGATAATTTCTGGGGTTGACCGTTGCGAGTGTGTTGACGTACGTAGCACAAGCAACGGCTGGAATAACACCGGAAAATTTGTGGTCCCTTTCTCTTGCAGTGCTAGTAGTCAGTGTCTCCAAATATGATCTAAATATGTTTTCTGTGTAATATTCTGTGAAATTATGTCTGTTAACTGAGCAGAATAGGAACGACAACTGCAGAAATGCACGTAGATTTTATTCGCATATTTTCCCATGTAGCGTCAATATGGCATATGGCGAACTCTCGATACGTACGCTCGCGCTCAGGCACAGGAAATACCTTTTACAAAATGCTATCATGTCAACACAATAACAAGTTTGGTAATGAACTACTCAGCTGTCGATGTTAATATTCAGCTGATTTTGCCTGTCTTCTTGATTTCGGGCAATAGTCCATGACACTTGCGAACAGTCCGTGGCCATTTTGTTTTTCGATCGTGATCATAATGCAACCATAATGTGTGGTCCCTTTCAAGCTTTTTCTAGAGGGGCAACGTTACCCATTTAATGAAAAAATAAATTGTTTAGTGTTTCTAAAGGGAACAAGTTGTAATGTTTTGTGATATTCTGAAAATAACAACCGACAAACGTCATGTTTTTGAACGATCACATTGCGGCTGTCATAGGACCGTGGGGTAGCGACATCGATATAGCGGCCAGTTGAACATTGTCAGTGTCCTTTGTTTAAGGTGTGAATCGTGTGTTTGTTCATATCACGGAGTGTCACAAAGAAACCAGCCACGTTTCCAGACCGGTGGATAGAGGGACTGTGATTTCGCGTGCACGATATCAAGATGCACCTCATCATCATAGCTGCAATATTTAAATTATACGATGATAGATTATGACAGACATGTTTTAACTGTCATCAATCACCATTGTGCATTGGATACATTGTTGCCACGGGACCATACGACCGATGACTATCCCTTTAAGTGTAATCGTAGCAGGTAAAGTTACAATAATGTCTTCATGTTATTAATTCTGATATGCCATTAGTGGCATTGGCATAACTCAGCATAATGCTCAGATTTGACTCTCTTTTACTTAGTTTGGCAGGCACAGATTTTTACAATTAGTGTGAAACTTAATACCAGTACATATGGTGTTATGCCTTTTGTATTCTGAAATCTACAATTACAGATGAATTCCGACAATTAGTGTTCCTATGCAAAGGAAAAATATGGAAGTCAATGAGGGAAAAGTTTCAGAACTGCAGGGATCTGTTTCAAACACTAGAAGAGCAGGGAAACATAAGCAGAAGAGATGCTTCATTCTTGATTGATTTACTCATTAAAGTCAAGAGGATGGACCTTGTGGAAAAAGTCAGAACTAACCATCCTGGCATGCTTTCAGGTGAGATGATAATGGTAGAACATGTGTTTAAAGTATGAGTAAAAACTACAAAAAGTAATTTAAAGCTTGATACATGACATTTAGCCCTCTCATAATACTTAAAATATAAGCTGTGCAATGATACAACTATAAGCGAATCAAAAGTCACCACAAATAATTGTCTACATGCTGTGACTATGGAGTTCTAACAATAACAATGAATAGCTATTCTGAAAATCACAGTGAAGGAAACTAATCTTTCAAAATGTATTAAATGTACAATTATATTGCAATTTGTGGTGGGTCTTACCCTTACGGGTCTTTTTACTGGACTAGTGTGTATAAATTCTAGGATGACTCCACTTAGCAGACTTGTACAGATTAATTTTTGACCTATCAAGCGAACATCAATTGATACAATGATATTTACTGAATCCTAATGCCTACTTGTAGTTTACTAAATGGGAGAAGGTATCGGCTAGGACATAGAGGAAGTGTTCAACTCAGAAAAGAGTGACCCATTATCATCTTACATGGCAATATATGCCATGGAAATACATAGGAATATATACTGTGGGCAAACTTGTTACTTTATGAGTAAATCCTTTAGGGCAATGTCGCGTGGCAGTGTCCAGACAGTGCTACTTTCTAGGTTTTACTTACATAAGCTTAAACGATTATTTATTTGCCATACCATACAAACGCATTGAATACCTTGGACAGGTACATGTAGGTTTGAAAAAGACTTGTCCATGGGGACAGGCTGCAACATTATGTCAAGTGTCACAGTTGTGATATCTTGCCTAACCATACATGTAAAAGTTTCCAAATTTTCCACTCTGTAATTTTCAGGTTTTGTTTTGGAAGTTGGCTAGTTCAGAAAATATTATAAATGATCCATATTATATATAGTTTTATTGATCCGAATTGCCACATTGGAATACATGCAAGGTCACACTTAAGTTTTGAGTACTTTTGGGTACTTTCCTTATCTAGGTGCTTGATATTATTTTTATTAGTTGTAGCGACAGGTAAAGAAGGGAAAAGAGGTAAAGCAAGCTCTGCCTACCATAGAGTTTGAATACATAAATGCTTTTACTTCATTGGACCATGTTTTCCTCATGCAATTAACTCTAGATTTCTGATACAAATCAATCAAAATTTACCCCTTAAAAACTTTTGAGTTGCAACAGCCCTGTTTTCATAAGAAACCATGAGAAAATACTACATTATGTTCTCATAAGAAACCATGAGAAAATACTACATTATGTTCTCATAAGAAACCATGAGAAAATACTACATTATGTTCTCATAAGAAACCATGAGAAAATACTACAGTATGTGTGCAGTGTTATCACAATCCATGTTCAACTTGATACATTCAGTCTTTGTGGATAATGCTTTCATAATCGTGGGAAATTTTCATTTCAGATGGTATCTCATGGATCAAGACGCATCTGACGCAAAAGTACAAGAAGAATTTTCAAAATTTCAAACCAATCCCCTGGAATGAGAACAAGACCCGTAGTCTTACTGAGATATACACTAGACTGAAGGTTACTGAAAGTAACAAGAGAGAGCGCTTTAAAAAGGGTACAATTCTTACAAATGAGAAAGATATTTTTAGCCTTTATTCAGATAAAAGAATCAAAATTGAAGGAGCACCAGGTATGGGAAAATCAACTTTCTTCAGAAAACTGGCATATGATTGGGCCTGTGGTGAATTACCTCAATATCAGTTGTTGTTTCTTTTAGAAATGCGACATGCTAGTGAAATTTCTCACCAACTTGAAAGTATTATATTTGATCAATTACTTCCTGCTGATGCACAGATAACACCTACAGCACTTGTTAAGTTTATTAATCAGAATCAAAGTTCTGTACTGTTTCTCTTTGATGGTTTAGATGAAATGAAATTTAGGTCAAATGTTGATTCAAGCATAATTAAAACAATACAGCAAAAGCAGTTTTCATGGTGTACAGTTGTCACAACCACTAGACCTCATGAGTGTGACAGCGTCCTCCAGGAAAGTGATTTGCAGTTGATGATTGAGGGATTTAGTTCACAAGATGCGATGAAATACATAAAAAAATACTTTAATAATGAAAGCAAAGCTCAAAGACTTATTTCTGAGTTAAAACTTGATCAAGTACCACTAGGTAGGTCACCATCACCATACTGGAAAAATTACAAGGGGGATAGAAGTGATGATATTAATGATGATGATACCAGTGGTGAAGATAATGATGATGATGATGATGATGATGGTAAATTTGTCCATAAAGGAGATCTAGGCGAGCATTTTCAACTTAGCCCTGTGAGAGTTAAGAGGGATTCACTAGAACATGAAGAAGATTTTCACATTCAGTATGATTTACTTTGCAATCCATTACATATAGCATTTCTTTGCTTAGTCTGGGAAGATAAACAGCGCATTCCAACCAATATGACAAATACGTACTCTGAAATTTTAGAGTGCATTTTAAAGAGGTTTTGTTGTAAAAGTGGAATAGAAATTTCAGGTGGTGAAATACCAAAGGAAGTACAAGATGATGTGAAGAGTTTGGCTTCCTTGGCATATAAAGCTTTGTTTGAAAAGAACTTGATACTAAATGAAAGAGATGTGCCATCAACCTTACTTTCCCTTGGATTGTTAGTGAGGGATACAGGTGTTTCAAATATCAGACCTGAAAAACTGTGCTTTTTCTACCACAAAACATGGCTAGAGTATTTCGTTGCCCTTCATTTTTGTAGTAATATTAATGAAAATGTCAATAACATAGAAACAACTTTTGCAGACATTGCATTACATGAAAAACAAGTTGGTCTTTTTGTGGCTGGTATTCAGAGGAATAGAGCAAAATTTCTTCTGCCAGTGGTGGGTAACAAAATGGTAAATGTATATCGGTCTATTTCTGGTATCTCCAGCATAGTCTCAGAGTATTTTCAATTTATTTGTGCGTTTCTCCATGAAGCAGGCCTCACTTTGGAAAACTTAATAGAATATATGCCAGATCTTCTTATTTTATCACACGGTAAGATTTCTAGTCATTACTCAATCTTCGTAAGGTATAATGAATATTATACCAGTTTGTTTGCAGGAAGACAAGTAGTATGTCTTGGTGATGTAGATGAGTCTATGTCTAAGAAAATATTAACCCTTTTTAAATGTCAGAAAAAGCTTAAACAGCAAAGTGGAAAACCTGATAATGTAATAATTTATCATGATGATATAGGGACATTTGAATGTGACTGCAGTGATTATGCAGATTATACGTGTACGATAACTAGTAAGCTTGCTGATAATCGCATATGCTTACAGCTTTTGGAATGTCACAATATCTGCATACAGGCTATGGATTCTTTAGCAAGGGCACTGAGTACAGGCTGGTGTTTAGATGCCTTAATGTTAACAGTATGTGTGTATGATTTAAGCATTGACAAATATAATGATGCTTTAGCAAATTTGTTCCAAAGTGTTAATGACAGTCAATCCCTGAATTTTTTTGAATTGTATTTACAAGGGGAAGATGATCATCTTCAAGAATCAAATCAACTGCATGAGCAGTTGAAATGCCCATTGACAGATCTTATAGACAATGGGCCAAAACATGTTGGTATATTAACGTCTGAATTTTTTTATCTACCTTCTATGCGTACAAGCACTAATATCTGTGAGTTTATACAACACTGTAAACAAACAAGTTCCTTCTGTTTCACATTACCATATCTCTCACAGAGCCAGATTGATAATAAATTGCTACCTGCATTAAAGTCTGTTAGCTCAACTTTAAAGTCAATCAAAATTAACAACAGGGTAGACCTGATGAAAAGGGCTGATCAGCTTGTCTCATCTTTGAATGCAAGTAGACATTTACGTGATTTTAAAGTAGACATTGATACCATGTATATATCTTCCTGTATTTCTTCAATTACAAAGATTAAATATTTAGAATCTCTTACATTTCAGCTGATGAATCACACTGATTACAGTGTATTGCACTCTAATGTTGACAGCCTTGTAACAGCCTTGTTACAGCACTCAAGCTTGAAACATTTTTGTCTTCAGATGAAGGACTTTATATTAGCTGGTCCGCAGGATGACAGTAAATTTTATCCTTTGTGGACAGAGGTGCTAAATGCATGTTATAATGCTTTTGAAAACGATCAAACACCTGAGATTTTAGGCTTGACTTCGATATCACTGGTATGTCTATTACCTGAGTTTCAAGACCCTGACTATATCCTGTCCATACTGTCTGAGGAGCCCTTTTTGAGGTATATGACCTTTACAGCAAAATGCACAAACGTAAATTACAGTGAATTCCGAAATCTGCTGGATGTATATGCATTAACAGTTGAAATCAATTTCAAAGGTTCACAAAAGCACAGGAAATGACATAAAGGCTTCAAGCAACAGGTTAAATATTGGACATTCTATGAATGAAAAATGGAAACTGACAAACAGTTTAAAACAGATTTCAATGTAAAAGTTAAACAGTTATTTGAAAAATGTGCATTGGAATTGATAAATGATGATACCAGACAAGGGCACCATAAAAATAATTTTTTGCACATACAGAGAGTTAAAAAAAGATTTCTCTCTCGAAAATTATCTTCATGTCATGAAAAACTCAGATCATAGATCATCACTGTGTAAGTTATGTATTAGTGCATGCATAGAAACAGGTAAATATAGAAACCTTAATGTTATAGACAGAATGCCCAATTTGCCAAAACAAACGAGTAGAAGGTGAGATACATTTCTTTTTTCATTGAAAGGCAACACAGACATTAAACATGTATTTTTCAGTAACTAAACATTTGTAAAAACACATTCAGAGACACACTAGACCTTATAAACTGTTTTTCAAGAACAGACAAATCGATATGTGAATTGGGAAAATACATACATACATGTTTTAAGTTCAGACAAGAAAAATGAAAAAAAGTAAAATATCGTTGAACATGTAAATATCTTCATAAAGAGACATTTATATACATATATTTCTTCATTTAATACTCTTTTGTTGCTGATTTTGCAAAACCCTTAGTGTACTTTATGATCAAGATCCCAATCGGGATACGTTTTCAATAAAGGCTTACTGTGCTATATTTCAATGTATCAAGCTGTGGTTCTAATACTGTAAGATTTAGTTAATCTGAAGAATAATAGAAATTGGATGTAATTGGCAATTTTCAAGATAATTTTATTATATATTTAATTTTAGTGTATCCATTTTTAGCTCACGTGTGTAAACACGTGGGCTATTGTCATAGCGATGTCTGTCTGTCTGTCCGTGTGTGTGTGTGTTAGTGTGTGTGTGTGTGTCTGTCTGTCTGTCTGTTTACACGATAACTCAAAAACGCCTGAATGGATTCAAGTCAGATTTGGTACACAGGTACCATATGCTACTTGCAAG
>LD353201.1:155166-171608 GCA_001465055.1 Ptychodera flava
AATAATGACGGCTCAAATGCCTATTAAAAGTGCCAACATCGCGGCGGTATCCGCGCTGGACACAGCACAGCCACAGCCCCTTCTCTTGTTGAGGAACAGTAGTCTGGTTCCCTGACCCATTTTCCCCACGCCCTCTACCGGAGAAAATGGGTCAGGGAACCAGACCAGAGGAACAGTGGACAGGTGGACATGCGCAGACCGAGTAAGGCATATTTTAAGAAGTCGTAAAGAAACCATTGT
The DNA here is from genome assembly GCA_001465055.1 of Ptychodera flava. Classification (NCBI taxonomy): domain Eukaryota; kingdom Metazoa; phylum Hemichordata; class Enteropneusta; family Ptychoderidae; genus Ptychodera; species Ptychodera flava. The sequence continues at coordinate 155,407 of LD353201.1, forward strand.
ATCACCTGACCAATATGTTGGAAAATACATCGATAAGAACTGCTAATGGATGTTTTGAAACAATATATAGCTGCTCAGACAAAACGCATTACACGTTTGGCGTAACAATTCTATTTTCCAGCAACCATGATATGGGCCATTATGGCCATGCATAGCTCATGAAATTTAATGACTCATCAGATTTACCTGTAATTTCAAAATTTGCATGACAGAGAGTGACACAGGTCACAATCGATAAGCTACCATTATTAAGACACAGGGACACACCAGGCCTGCAGCAGGACTAAGTCCGGACTTTGCTGACTCACAGTGATACGTAACAACTACAGTACCCAGGGTTCAAGTACAGTGTTCCTCTGAAGAAAACGCATCACTGTTACATTGTAATCAGGGTATTACTCGCTCTCAAACCGAGCTGAAGACACTCTATCATTGCTTCAATCATAACTCGACGTTGCTATGGCATCCGAAATCTTTCTGTACTGGGGCTCTGGAAGTGGACCATGCTGGAGGGTGATGATTGCATTGGAAGAGAAGGGTTTGAGCGGTTACGGGAACAAGCTTATTTCGTTCGAGAAGAAAGAACACAAATCCGAGGAAATCTTGAAGTTGAATCCACGTGGACAGGTATGATTTTATACTTAAAGAGAGCATCGTCCTTCGTGTTTGTAATTAGTTCAGTCACTGAGTCAGCATCCATCCACTGACATGTCGGTAGCTTCGCGTTCTGTGAGCTTGCAAGTCTACGGTCTGTGCTTGGTGGGTGCATGGAGCTCCGTTTCTAGCTCCGTGGTTGGTGACAACATGGATCTATTTTTTACATCCATGGTGACAATAAGCTCGTTTGTACGCCCATGATATCGCACAGCATGCGCACGTTGAAGCCTTGAGATTTGCAGGTGATAATCTGGCGTTGCCATTGGTATATAATGTCGGTACAGGCGGGCTGAAAGCCAACCTATTATGTCGTTAACGTAACATAGCAAAACGAAACGCAAGATAACATATTGGTGCAGATCCGTAGCCCTACCACTCCCTTTGCTGGTTGTGTTGGGGGAGTGGGCCCAACACAACCAGCAAAGGCCCTTAAGGGAGTGGTAGGGCTACGGATCCGCAGCAAGATAACGTACCACTGCATTTAATATGTCCACATGTGTTGAGGTTCTGTGCATTGACATTGTAATAGAACCAAGGTTTACTCAAATGTGTATACATGTATAACCATGGAGCTACATGGTATAACCAATAGTACTGACATGTGATCGGCGAACCCCTGGAATGGGCGTGTTGACTGCGGTCAGGTTACTTGGTGTCTAAAGCTTACATTGTGAGTTCGAAACCGATCGACAATTTAGCAAATTCATGCTGTGGGGAATAGAACAAGTACTAGTACAGTGCTTGCAGAGACTTATGAAACAAAGTAAATTGCGAAAAGCATTAAAAGTTACAGCTACTGTCCCCTTAAGGTGGTAATTAAGCACTTCAAAATTGAAACCTTTTGCATAAAACTCCATAATGAAACTTTTTGAGTGATCCCTTTTGAAATCATGAATAAAAATGGGTGCTCACTGAGCATAATTTGGTGTTGGAAAAACTGATTACTCCATTTAACAAGGTCGTATATGGAAAATAAAATTTCCGGGGATTTTAAAAAAGATATGGCAGTGAAATTTTTTATATCCATAAACTTCAAAATGAGCTCCTACAAGTGGTGGATCGAAAATATATGTTAAAATAATGTTGAGAGGTTGAATATCTGCCCCAAGGCGAATTGTACATGAGCAAATTATTCTGTCAATAAATTTACAACTTATCACATTAATTGTCATCATTAGTAGCGTATTTTTGGAACTTTTTGATGTCATTAACACCTCTCTTTGAGTGCAAAGATGAATACACCCATGAGGACAATACTAACAATAAAATCCATGCGATTTTTTTATCTGTGCAGGTTCCGACGTTGAAGCATGGTAATATCGTCATTAACGAGTCCATGGCAGGGATTTTTTACCTGGAGGTATGTATACTTTCTGATGCCTGAAGATGGAGGACTCTGCAATACAGGGCCTGTAGTTTGGTTTGCTCAACATTTAATTAGGCCAAAGTAATTAAATTCTTTGTTTTGCGTCCACTCTAAATGGGAAAAGGTACGCGTCTAAGTGGCTGAAAAACACACACAAGAAAATTAACACAATGTAATTTGATTGCAGCAAATAAAAAATTGTAACAAAATTTTAGTTCAGAAAAGCTAAGCGGTTATTTCCTAAAATTTCCTATTCAAATACACTGTGTGTTTTTAATGAAAACCTTAAAAACCTAGGCGTGTAGGGATGCAAAACAAAGAATTTAGATAACTTTAGCCTTATTGTCACTTCCACTTTTCAGCATAGGTTGCTAACATCATTGTTCTACAAATTATTTTCAAGTGTCGGTCAACCAACCAAGTAATAAGATAAAAAATCTAAGTTTCACCAAAAATAGTATGAAAACTGCTGAGTAAGGTTTTTGAAAAGGAAAGAATTTAGATATTTTACATTCCAGTTCCAAGTGTGATTACTCCTCTGTTGTAATACACTTTCTTCAAATAGCTTCACAAATCAAAGTGTTTTGGACAACATTACAAGGGCATTTTCTTACATTTGCTTAAAATTGCAAGTCATTATGGACTGGCCCCAGCATGCAGGACTGCAAGCATGGCCCCCTGGGCAATCCTTAACTCTAAGGCTTTCTTGTGTTCCAAAATTCATCATCATGACTATACAGATTTTCTAACTGTGAAACATTACAAAATAAAACATTTATAAAACCTTCATGAACAATGAAGTGGTTTATATCATGTTTTTGACAGAACAGGCAAAATATTGGTGTAAACTGCAATAAATTATACTTATTTGACAAGTCACATATCGACATAATGACATTTTTGAAACACGTTCATAACGTGATCTACAGCAAGGGGACTGGAAGTGATGACTTGCACATTTTACAAATAGAGGAACATATTTTATGGGTGTAAACTGGAAATTGTAGTGCCACAAAATACTAGTAGTGTGGTATTATATATTAGCTATGACTAACTTTGTATAACTGCCTCTGTTAATTCCCTGATATTCAAAAGATTCAATTCTTGGGGTCGGAATAAATAAAATCTTGCTCATAATCTTTATTTCTTATAAAGTGCATTACATGAAAAATAATCTCAATGCCCTTTACACAAAAAATTAACAAATAGAAGGATGAAACATAAAATTGTAATAAAGCAAAGGGAAAAAGCAACATTTTATAACAATTCATAAAAAATATGAAAATTGCGAGTAAAAAGATGTATAATGGTGACTTTTCAGTTTACTTTTAAACATCCAATGTTTGAAAGGCATGAATATGTAATGGCAGAGAATTCCATAAGCCAGGTGCACAAAATTGAAAAAGCCCTATCATTGTAACTAATACACTGTACCTGTATTTCCAATTGGCTGATATAAATTTACAACGCTGGAATGAGAGCGATGTGTGCGCTGAGTGTCACGGACTGCGAGCAATTCACCTGAATACTTTGGAGCGTGACCATTGAGAATCTTAAAAGTGATGCTAAGAATTTTGAATTCTATCCTTTGCTTAACTGGAAGCCAATGTAATCTGTAAAGACAAGGTGTGATATGGTCGGTTTTTCTTGTTCTAGTAAATAAGCGAGCTGCAGAATTCTGAATTTTTTTATGCTTTTGAATTTCGTAAGCAGGCAGGCCAAACGCAAACTGTTACAATAATCTTAATTTAAACTGAGACGCAGGTTCAAGTACAAGCTAGATTACACTCAAAAAGGACTGTGACCAGATTGGCAGATTAGTTCAAATTTCCACCAGCCACAGTTTGTAATACCATTCCATGTTTAGTGATTATATTCTGTAATTCCGTTTGATAATCAGTGCAATCTTGTCTATAAGTGCATGTCTGTGCAGAGCTGTGTTTCAAGCAACTGTCCAAGGTAATGGTAAAAACCATTGCTGCTAGGGATGTCCCTCAATCAGCTATCACAATAATGTATACCGGTAATCCTGATAAGCTCTGTATGGTTCTGCAGGGCCAGCCATAGATTCTGCAGGATTCGAGTTCTGCAGAGTGAGCTGGTTTCTACCTGAGTTCATGCTGTGCTATATTTGCATATCCATGTTACCTAGGTGAAGGCAGTTTGCCAAATCAAAATGCATGTGTCTATGTTTAAAAATTATAAGCATAATTGATCAGCTCTTTGTCTAAAACATATTAAATCATCACGATTTGGTCACTTTGATCAGCAAACTTTTAATATTTTTGATGTTTTGTTGAAAATAATAAATAAATTTTCTTACAAAAGGCAGCTGGCATGCAGCTACTTGTTCCTTTACAATGGAACTTTAGTACCAAAGATGGTATGATCCAAATATGGCCGTATGGTGCAACACAAAGGAAGGACTTCATAGATATTATTTGACAGTTGACACAGAATATATTATTGATAAATTTCAATATTATCACTACGCATACACTTTGCACACACCGGGAAGCGTGCATTTTGATGCAAAACCTGATATGTTGGTATTATTTTGAGCCCTGGTACTGTATAGGTTCAACTTTGCTACATGCCATGTATCTGTATGTATAGTTATTGAAGTGATGATTGGACGATGGTTTGTGTATGGAGTGGGTACTGTAACATGTAATTGAGACATGTCACAAATTTAGAAGTGGGAGATGGAACGTATATTACTGTTGGTATCTCTTACAATGCAGTTTGGAACTGCCAAGTTTCATGAGTGTCAGGGAAATTCTAACTTGAATTGGCAGGTGATTCTAATATCGTATCTGTTAAAGTTGACAGAGATACCAGCGTGCTGTTACTGATGTTTAGAAAGATAAATAGCCTGTTGAATGACCTAGAGTTCAATTGAAGGACATCACCATGGTTTCATACAGAGATCACAGTCTAGCCCCTAAGCTATGATATGAATGTATGCTCTTTCTACACACTTACAGAACACGTCTCAGATTTGATGCAAATCATAGTACAGTCCTCTATTATTGTAAACAGCTACTGGCTATTTCTGTGTTACCACCCACTACACCCTCTGGTTTTTCTAGGGCAGTTCTGCACACTCAGCATGGTATACTTATGAATATTCATATCAATTGAGATTATGCAGATAGGTATGGAGACTTGGAGTGACCTCGATTGATCCTCATGCCAATGTTTGGCTGTAAAATTGCCATCACAAGGCACAACCTCCTCAATCTAGTCCAAATACTATACTGATTGTATGAATGAAGCGGTACAGTGCTGTTCAGTTGTAAGCCAACAGTCCAAAGTTCTAAGTCCTAGACGGAGTGGCACGTAGTCCTGAGGTCTTGTTTAGCAGTTGTTTGTTAGCTTCTATGAAAGATATTTGTCCAAGCACTCTAAAAGAAAAATGTTTGAACCAATGAAACACTGGTACAAAGTACAACTGGCATTAGAGTATGAATGACGACCAACAGTTCAATACATTCACATTTCTATCTCTAGTAGTCATTAAAACATCCAAACTGGGATACATATTACATGTGCTTCATTTGAGACTCCGAGTCAAAAGTATTGGCATTGATTGTGTACAAATCAGCAAGCCATTAGGGACCGTCTCAGATTGTCGCAGAAGTTCAAGAAACGAAATTTCTTCGTTTAGATCAAAACCCCCTCCCCCCTCCCCCTACACGAAAATTCAAAAGTGCGAAATGTTCATGTCTGCCTGAGAGTATGATGGTGCATTTTGCTATAGCTACTATAGACGTATTCCCCTTTCCACATTACAATTAAAGTAATCGATCAGATTTGAGTACTAACAGGGCATTTTACCAGATAACAGTTTCATTTTATTTACTTTCCCTTTTTGAATCTCTTGTGCTGTTCTTTGTCTTTGTGAACACGCAATTTGTACTTGGTAGGGGCAGTAAATAAGCGAGAAACTTTGACAAGGGGGCCCAGGCATGTTCAATCATATTGAAACGACTATGACCAGGTGCATAACAAGTGAGAATGAAGACATCTAGTGGTTAGAGCAGCTGCTTATAAATAGCACATTTTTAAAAAGATTATACTTTTTGTCTATGTATATAATTTGATGAATGAAATGTTTAGAATACAGTGTTCCTATCGGTAAATTGTGTTTGGGGCACAAACGAGATGGAAACAGTTACAAATTTGTTGGCACGTGTGTGCAGTTTTTCTTTAATTTAAAATAAACACACGAAAACTTGTGATCACAAAATAAAAGTGCGAAAGTGAAGTTCACTAATTGAATGGAGGTCAAACCCCCTCCCCCCCTAAACGAATAAATTTCGCTTTTTGAACTTCTGCGACAATCTGAGACGGTCCCTTACTGTAGCAGTGTTGCTATAAGGTGTGAATGTATGCACAAAGCATGGTTTGTGCATCTCTGCTACCTCCATGGTTTGTGCTTGGCATGTTCGTCCAGATATGTGTGTTTTATTTGCTTAACTAACCAGACCACATTTACCACAAGGCTGTGCAAGCACTGTTATGTTTGCAACAACCTTTAACACAAGGGTCTTGGAGTGCAACCCACCTTTCTCCTTTGCCAATTTTCAAATGGATGATAAATTTACTGTTAATAGGTGCCAAGCAAATGGAGGAATTGATGAAAGGTCAAGCTCCTCTTCATGACATTGAAGGAAGAATTTTTTCTCAGGGGAGAGGAATTAATGTGTACTTATCACAAGCTGGTCAGTTTTTGTTTGTGGCTAACACACGTACCACAGGGTTTCAGATCTGTAGTTAAAATTAATCTTCTTTCTACCACGCTCCATAGACAAACCGTAGAAATAACTACAACTTGGGAGAAAGACGATTAAATTCTTGTCATTGTATACATTACTAAGATTAGGACCAACATAGTTGTAGGTGTTTATGAAACAAAACATGTTCATGGCCTTCACTGTTTTTCAACACAAACTTCTAAGTTCCATGAAGTAATAATCTGTAATGTTCCATAGTTGCTGAAATTATAAATAAATGTATTGTGAAATAATTTTCAGACTTTGTGAACTTCAGAAGATGGTGAATATTTTTTGTCAGCCATAAAATGGTAGTTGGATATTCATCCTCTTTTCAGTTATTATTCAATGTAAAGTAACTATCGGGACATTCATGCGGTATTTGTAGGGTGCAATTCTCACTACCTCAAATAGCATTTGTCTTGTGGGAAGGGACAAACCGCATGATTGTAATGCATTGTGGGTAAAAAGTTGACTTCTCACCACAGCAAGAGTTTGAGATAGTGATCTCATAAATACTTTCAATGCAAAAGTAATCGCTATCACGGCAAAAAAGTTTGTTTGTTAATGAAACTAGCTAAACTCATTCGTCCTTTCATCTTTTTAGCAATGTTCGGGTGTTAAATTCCTTTATAACCTAAAAATTTACGTTTGCTTTAGTAATCGTACGTTTTTATGTGTGGAAATCTGCCATATTAAAAATTTTTGACCGCCAAAGATGTTGATGACTTACTTTGGTGGGAAAATCATAAGAATTGATCAAATTATACAAAATATACCATATATCAAAACATATATATGTATACCAAACATGTATACCAAAACAAGATTTTATGGGTTTTTTTTGTTTTTTTGCCCTCATGTATACAGGATACCTTCAAAGGGCAAGGCACTGAACTCATTCCGAGTGACCCGGCAAAAAAGGCCCTGGTTCTACAAAGAACAATGGAAAGTAACAATTTGGGAGACAAAATGCGAGAACTTATGTTTTATTTTTTCAGAAATAAGGACAACATTGATGAGGTGAGTAATGTTGAGTGAAAATGATTACCTGTAGATTTGCTGTAAAGCAATAAAGACAGTAACTTGCAATTCTGTGAAATACTTGATTGTAGAATTATGTGGCTGAGTGAGAACAGATTTACGGTGAGGTGTCTTGTTTCATTAGTTACATTCTGTGTTGATAACAACTACAGAAGACACAGTACACATCCACATTTTGTGCTAAAAAATGAGACCCTACAGTGGTTAATGGGTTCAAGTCTGTAATCTGTGAGAGTATGTCGTAAGAATAATCACCCAGACTGTTAAATCCAGAAAATATTGTGACAATTCTTGTTTTTGATATGCAAATCAAATTTAATATGTATACAGTACCCTGAGGAATATTTACTTTAGCACACTGGTTGACATCTTGTCAAGTCAGGGCAATAATCTATGCGCATCATGGAGGATATTAATTTTTGTCAAGAATGTGCATTATCAAGCAAACATTTTAAAACTACAATATTGTTTTTTGACAGGCAAAGGTGGGTCAGTTAAAAGCTTCTCTCAAAGATGAGGTGCTCATTTGGGAAGGATACCTGAAAGAGGTAAGAGCCAGACAAAGTTACGGAAGTATGATATATTCTCACACGGGGATCACTGCTGCGAGATTTTGAGCAATCTGTGCTGGAAGTAACAAAATTAACATGACAATGCATGTATTTTGCAAAGCGAATGTCTCAGGGGTGAGACAGTTTGTATGATAATTCAGACCCCAATCAAGGTGTTAATAGGAATGAATTGTTTGCGTCATAGCATCCTAATGAATCTTTCACCGCAAATACTTTCACTAGAGTAATATATCGTTCTGTACATCACATCTTCATTATTTTTGTCATTTTCATAATCCCAGCTTGGAGGCGACTCTTTCATCGCTGGCAAAGACTTCACTCTTGCCGACTGCTGCCTCTTTCCAATTGTGGCTGTGCTTGTCCGTCAAGGAATGGACCTGGATAAAAGTGTACCAAACCTCGGCAAGTATTACAAAACAGTCAAGGAAAGGCCATCTGCCCAGGCCTCATGGCCGCCACATTTCAAAGAAAGTCCAAACCAAGATAGGTTTAAAGATGTAATGTAATTGTGACTTACTGCAGTATGTGCTACGTGGTGTTTTCTTGAAATGAGTAAGATATCCTGTGCATTATTGGTTTTCAGACTGCTGTAGAAAAAATTACAAAAGTTTGTAATTATTACCCAGAATGCAAAGTAGCTTGATTCTTTCCTCAGCTACTAAATGTGAACCATCTCCATTCACAAAATATCTTTGTAACCTTCGTAAAGTTCTGAGAGGTGTATGTATGTTCTTAAAAAGTGTTGTCAGATCTTTTTTCTTGGTTAACTTTTGTTTGTGTGCCTCAACCATGTACACGATAAAAAAAAGTTACTGTAATAAACACAACTATTGGAAATTGGCCTGTGGATATTGTCATTAAGCTTTATGATTATTTCACACATTATCATCCATTTAGAAGAAGTGTGGAGTCATCCTCAGTCTGCGGTTGTGCGACATCCTTGTTGATACACATTGCCCAATCTTTACCTGGTATTCTCTTGCTGTCGCCTCTGGCGACAGCAAGAGAATAACGCGCAAGTAAAGACGTCGCCATACTCTACATCTAATTTTAATCAGATTGGACATTGCCTGGCCTCTTTCCCGAATTCAGCTATTAACCCTTTCACCCCCAGTTCCCTGTATACAGGTCCAACTTTACCATAGAAAACAATGGATTTGGGACAAACCATGGTGGTGAAAGGGTTAAGGTAGAATATATCCTGTCCATGCTGTCCAAGGAGCCCATTTTGAGGTATATAATATGACCTTTACAGCAAAATCCACAAACATATATCACAGTGAATTGGGAACTCTTGGGGCTGCATTTGCATTAACAATTGAATTTAATTTCAAAGGTTCAAGAGCACAGGAAATGACATGAAGACTTTTAGCAACAGGTTCAATATTGGACATTCCATGAATGTAAAAATGGACCAGATATGAACAGAAAATGCTCATGTGTTTAATTATATGTTGCAGTTATGTGTAAATTTGAACCTTTGCCACATGTTTGCAACTTCATTGAAAGTGTTATGATCAACATAATGAATAATATTCACCACAGATTAATTTTAAATCCAAGTATATATCCCCAATCAGAAAAGTTCATTAAAATATGCAAATTAGGAATTGACTGAAATGTTCTCATTAAATATGCAAATTATGAATTGGCTGAAGTAAAAATGTTAAATGACTTTCAATAATGGCGTATCATAGTATCTTTAATGTCAAAGTAGTTTGTCAACTTTGGTGTAGTCAAGACAGATAAATATCCTTAATTAGGAAAATTCATTAAATTTGCAAATATGGAATCGGCTAAAGTAAAAATGCTTAATGACTTTTAATGCTGTATCATAGTATCTTTAATGTACATAGCAAGTTTTGTCAAATTTGGTCTAGTCAATACAGATAAATATCCCTAATTAGGAAAGTTCATTATATATGCAAATTAGGAATTGGCTGAAGTAAACGATGACTTTTAATAATGTTGTTTTATAGTATCTTCAATATATGTTGCAAGATTCATCAACTTCGGTTGAATCAATTCAGATATATATCCCTTATTAGTGAAGTTCAATAAAAATGTAAATAAGGAATTGGCTGAAGTAAAACTTCTTAATGATTTTCAATAATGTTATATCGTAGTATCTCCAATGTACATAGCAAGTTTCATCAACTTTGGTAAAGTCCATTCAGATTTATATATCTAATTAGGAAAGTTTATTAAATATGCAAATAAGTATTTGGCTAAAGCAAAACTGCTTAATGACTTTCAACAATGTTATATCATAGTATCTTCAATGTATATTGCAAGTTTCATCAATTTTGGTCAAGTCCATTCAGATTTATATATCTAATTAGGAAAGTTTACTAAATATGCAAATAAGTATTTGGCTGAAGTAAAAATGCTTAATGAATTTCAACAATGTTATATCATAGTATCTTTAATGTACATAGCAACTTTCATCAATTTTGGTCAATTCAAATAAATATCCCTTATTCCAAAAGTTCATTAAATATGCAAATTAAGAGTTTGATGAAGTAAGAATGCTTAATGACTTTCAATGATGTTAAATCATAGTATCTTCAATATACATACCAAGTTTTGTCAATTTTGATCAAGTCAAATCAGATGTATATCCCTAATTATGAAAGTATATTAAATGTGCAAATTATCCATTATCTTTTATGTCACCCCTTAATATCTTTCACAGCTGTATCTTGGTGTGATCAACATTTGTAGCAAATCTCATCAAATTGTGTGCAATCGTTGTCAATATATATCCGTTTTTTCTAAAATCATTAATTATGCAAATGAGCAAAAAGTAAGCAAGCCACACCCACCAAAAACTAATCAGTTCTTGCCATTTGCAAACTGAATCTAGATACCAGATTTAATTCTGATCTGATGAGCCGTTTTTGAGTTATTGAGCACACAGACAGACAGACAGACAGACAGACAGACACACGGACACACAGACATATGCTCACATGTGTCAACACGTGAGCAAAAAATGACAAACAGTTTAAAACAGATTTCAATGTAAAAGTTAAACAGTTATTTGAAAAATGTGCATTGAATTGATAAATGATGATACCAGACGAGGGCATCATAAAGATAAACTCTGCACATACAGAGAATTAACCAGATATGAACTGTAAATGCTCACGTGTTTCATTATATATTGCAGTTATGTGAAAATTTAAACCTTTGCCACATGTTTGCAACGTCACTAAAAGTATTACCATCAACATAATGAACAATATTCACCACAGGTTAACTCTATAGGTCATTAAGTATTCAAATACGCAATTAGCTGAAATAGAAATAATTAATTTCTTTGACTGCTGTCACTGTATCACCTCTTTATATAGCAAGTGTAATTGCCTCTTGTCAAGTCCTTCAAACTAAATATTCCAAACTTTGAAAGCTCATTAGATATGCAAACTATAAATTAGCTGACATGAAAACTTAAGTGCGAAATGACTTCCAAAATTGGTATAACCTGGTATAATCATCAATGTACATAGCATGTTATGCCAACTTTGATCAAATAAATCAAGTATATATCCCTAATTAGGAAAGCTCATTAAGTACACAAATTAGGAATTGGCTGAAGCAAAAATGCTTAATGTCTTTCAATAATGTTAGCCTACATAATGGTATCTTTAATGTACATAGCAAGTTTCATCAACTTTGGTCATGTAAATTCAAATATATATCCCTAATTTCAAAAATTCATTAAATATGCAAATTAGGAGCTGCATGAAGTAAAAATGCTTAATGACTTTCAATAACGTCGTATCATAGTATCTTTAATGTACATAGCAAGTTTCGTCAACTTTGGTCTAGTCAATACAGATAAATATCCCTGATTATGAAAGTTCATTAAATATGCAAATAAGGAATTGGCTAAAGTTAAAATGCTTAATGACATTTAATAATGTTCTATCATAGTATCTTTAATGTACGTAGCAAGTTTCATCAATGTTGGTTATGTAAATTCAAATGTATATCCTTAATTCCAAAAGGTCATTAAATATGCAAATTACGATTTGGTTGAAGTAAAAATTCTTAATGACTTTCAATAATGTTAAATCATAGTACCTTCAATATGGATACCAAGTTTCGTCAATTTTAATTGAGTAAATTCAGATATATACCCCTAATTAGGAAATTTCATTAAATATGCAAATTAGTAATTATCTTTCACGTCACCCCTTAATAACTTTCACAGCTGATATGTCTTGATGTGATCAACATTTGTAGCAAATCTCATCAAATTGTGTGCAGTCGTTCTCAATATATATCCGTTTTTTCTAAAATCATTAAGTATGCAAATGAGCAAAAAGTAAGCAGGCCACATCCACAAAAAACTAATCAGTTCTTGCCATTTGCAAGCTGAATCTATGTACCAGATTTGATTCTGATCTGATGAGCCGGTTTTGAGATATTGAGCACACAGACAGACACACAGACAGACAAACAGACAGACAGACAGACAGACAGACACATGGACAGACAGACATCGCTGCGACATATGCTCACGTGTGTCAACATGTGAGCAAAAAAAGGATTTCTCTCTCAAAAGTTATCTTCATGTCATTAAAAAACTCAGACCACATATCAGCCCTGTGTAAGTTATGTATTAGTGCTCACATATTACACATCAGTAGAAACATGTAGATATAGAAACATTTAATGTTATGGACAGAAAATAACCAGTATGCCAAAACAAACAAGGAGAAGATGAGATACATTTCTTTTTTCACTGCAAAGGCTACACAGACATTAGACATGATTTTTTCAGAGCTAAACATTTGTAAAACCGCTTTCAGAGACAAGACCTTATAAACATTTTATCAAGAACAGACAAATCATTACGTGAATTTGGAAAATACATACATGTTTTAAACTCAGACAAGAAAAAATGAAAAAAACAAAAATATTGTTGAACATATAAATATCTTCATATAGAGACATTCATATATATTTTTAGCTCATATTTGGTTATGTATATAAATACCAAAAAAGCTTATATGATGAGTCAGTGGTGTCTGTATGTCTGTATATTTGTGGGTATGTCTGTGCGGATGTATGTCCGTCACACACAAAGGCTCGCATACCGCCAGAGCTACCATCTCAGTATTTGGTGTACAGGTAGATGCAGGGGTTGAGATGTGAATTTGTTCAAATGAACACATCACTGTAAAAAATGTGCAAATGAGGTAAGAAAAAGGGAAATCCTGCAAATGTGCAGGAGTGATGGCATGCCAGTAAGAAAGAGGCCAACTCCACTGATCTTGAGACATTTCCTGTCATTGTTTATGAACTGTTACATATTAACAGACCTGCTCAAACCGTAGACAGTAGAGGGGGGGGGGAGAGACCGTCTCTGGTCAAACTAAGAGTGGCTCGTTTCTGCTATGCATGTTGCTAAAGTTGACCTCCAGTACCTAAAGTTTCAGACCTTAATTACTTTTGTCATTCTTGTTTTTCTGGTTTAAATATTTCTTGTTGTTTTTCTGGTTGTACTGTGCAGAACTCATTGTCATAACATCAACGTAGAATTTTCCTCCACTGAACAGATAGAAACAGCATTTATTGTTGATCATTGGTAACCATACTGGTATATACCAATTCTGATCAAATTTGAGTGACACCGTATAATTGCGGTATTTTTTTCATTTAATACTCTTTTATTGTTGATTTTGCAAAACCTTTATGATCAAGATCCCCATTGGGATAAAATTTCAATAAAGGCTTAATGTGCTTTATTTTAATGTATTTAAGCTGTGGTTCTAATGCTGTAAGATTGAGTTAATCCGAAGAATAATAGAAATTGGATGTAATTGGCAATTTTCAAGATAATCCATTTTTATTTCTTTCGCCACATCAGGTTGTGAATTGTGTACTTGCGGCATTTTACATTGCCTGTTGTTTTACCTTGTATATTTCTTTAAGAAGCCATAATCTAGCTCCCCAGTAGTTTTCGTCTTTTTAAGTAATCATGTAGACTTGGTTCAAGTTGGTGATTTTTGAAAATAAAATCGTTTGTACTAGTTTCTCTTGTGTCTCTCCTATTTTGTACAAACCTTTCCGGAATTTGGTAGACCAGGCCAGGTTTTCCCAGCGATTGAATGAGTTACCTTTGAGTCTGCGCAGTATAGTGAGTTATTTTCTGCCGTACAAATAGGCGCTTAGGTTATTACTGTAAGGAACTGGATAGAAATTCCAGGAAGGGAGGGCCAGTGTTTTTCAAAATGACAATACGCATAGAATAGTCACCCTTCAAACTTTAAGTTTAGTGTTTGCCAGAAAATTGGCTACCTAATTATGCACTCAATAAGGTTCAGGATGTGACTCCATGAAGTGCTGAGCCCGTGCACAAAATATGAAGGCTGTAGCATGCTGTACGACCCCGTGGGAGGTAAGAGAGCACATCAAAATTTGAAAACTTAACCATACAAACAATACAGTAAAAATATCAGGTAAGAGTACAAAACACAATGAATAGGAAGAAACTGATTAATAGGCATATTCGCTAAATTGAGGTCAAAGGATATACTGGTCATGTGACATTTTGGCAGAAAACTTTGTAGACATAATTATCCCTGTTAAACGAAAAATCAAACATATGTGTGCATAATTAAAGGCCAGCAATGCTTCACAACTTTTGATAATTTTTCCCCATTTTTGTTTGAATGTCAACCATAATTCCTTGTTTTTCTCTCTAATGAATATTGATAAACAAAGTGTCAGCTTGTCGACTCAGCCTGTACCTGTACGTGTGAAAATCACATTGTTCTGGTCCGGACTAAGAAATCAAATGTAAACAATAACAATGTATTTTACACATATAGACGCTAAGTTGACAATTAGCTAAATAACGGGTGTTATAACATTTTCTGGGGAGTAGAGAAAAAGTTGCAATTGACAGATAAAAATAATGAAAAAATCATCAGGATAGCATTACTGGCTCTTTAAAGATCATATAATGCTAATTCATTATTTTTATTTTGTATATCAATTGCAATTTCTTATTCTGTTTTCAAAAGAGTGTACGATTGAGAAAAGGAGACAAACTGAAGTTTTTGTGCATCATATGAATGTCCATAACACTCTGAAAATAATTCTGATAGCAAAATTGACACGAAAAATTGGACTTTACTGTCACAGAAACGTATTCAGTGCAGACTGCACAAGCATTGATGATTGAGGCAAGCTGTGGTGTCAATGGGCCCGGTTTTTGAATTCAGTGAACAGACACTGACTCATTTTTCGGTGCAAATAAACCCTAAAATTAACTGTCGGTGACAACTAACCTTTCTGTTTGTTAATTTCCCCATTCTAAAATGACTGAAAAAAAGCAACTGGAGCAAATCTGACATAGAGAAAAACTCGACTCCGCATTCAATTCAAAACAAGGGATATCTGACCCTCTAAGTTGTTCGTTTAAGCTCTACTGAGTCTGCGCACAAGACTACAAGACCAGCTAGGTCACTAGAAAAATACAGCTCATTGGTTTGCAAAGGGCAATGTTGATCCAAACTAACAGTAGTGAGGGATGATATACGCACAGTAAAAACGTGACAAACAAGCACATTATTTTTTTCAGAAGCTACAAAACAGTCTTTTATAACTACAATAGATTTTTTCTTCCTTTGTGTAGTGCAGACAGTTCAGTGAAAAATGAAAAAAATCCCTTGAAAGTACAGTGGGAATGGCTGGCTGTTGTTAATTTTGATGTTTGAATGTACATTAAGCCCTATGAAAGCAGACTTACAGAATATGTGCAAACAA